>PVHP010000317.1:0-163181 GCA_004024765.1 Zapus hudsonius | reverse complement strand
ATGCAACTCAGAGAGGATATCAAGGCTAGGCACTTCCTGGGGGGGGGGGGAGAGAGAGAGAGAGAGAGAGAGAGAGAGAGAGAGAGAGAGAGAGAGAGAGAGAGAGAGAGGGAGGGAGGGAGGGAGGGAGGGAGAGAGAGAAAGAGAGAGAGAGAGGATACTTAGCATATTTGCAGAGTCAAGTTTAAGTGTAAGAAGAGAAGACTGAAAAATAAGCATGAGGTAAAAAAGTAGCTTCATGGTTCTAAAATGGCCTGACAGGAAGGGAGGCTGAAATGGGGCGGATTAAGCAGGGGTGATGGTTGCTCTCCCCTTCACAACCAGCAAATCAAAGAGTATGAGTAAAATATAGAAATAGCTTAAATAACATGAATATTTTATGTTCCTTGTTATCTGGAAACCCAGCTGTTGGCTGACCATTAAAAGAAGACAATTATAGACCTAGTAGTATGTTATTTTAAAATTGAGACTCTGAAAATACATTTGTTGAACGATGCTTCTAGACTTGAATTCTCCATTATGCTTTTGGCCTTTAGTAAAAAGGAAGCAAATAACATTATGTGCAAACGTCGTTAATTACTCATTCATCTGACATTTTGATGGCATTAAGCAACAAATATTAATTGGAGACTCAACATTGTGATTGTTTCTAAGATGTGTGACATCTCCAAAAATATGAAACCTAGGTTTCAAAATTGCTTTCTTCCAAGACTGATCAAAATGCATTATTGGAGCCTTCTGTACCTTAAAAGCTTTAAATGAAACACTGCAAATGACAGAATTCATTACTGTGCACAACTAATTAGAACTTTAAAGGAAATCACAGTAGGGAATTAGACATTTTCAAGAGCATGTCTTTGGGATAAAGATTGTTTTGCAGCGAATGAGGCACTTGGATTTTACATAAGTATATCCTGGAACAGGGAAGAGTAACATGTCTGACCCTTCCTGGTGGTGTTTGGAAATTCATCTTGATTGATATTGGTCCAGACAAAAAAGAAAAGCAACAAAGGCGACAAGGGTGGAACAAGAACAATGCAAATTAGATGTCCCTAGCATACTGGGGAAGCCAAACAAAAACTCAGACGTATCTAATTAGATTCCAAAGCCAGCTTTACCCTCCAAAAAAAAAAAAAAGAATCCTCCTCTAAGCAAAGGCCGGGGAGCTGCGTGAGTCCCAGGTGTATGGGCGATTACAGCCCTGAGCGCAGAAAGCACTGTGGTTAGGCTCAGCTGCCTCTGTGCCAGGCAAATGTGTTTACAGAAAGAAAAGAAAATCGACCATGGATAGCTCCCTCCCATTCCCAGATTGATTAATTTCTCCACGTGTTGGCAGATTTGTACATGGATGGAGTATGGGGTTTGAGAGATGAATGTGTAAATCAACAGCAGGTGGGAAGTTGAATTTGACTAGCCCAGCTGCTGTTCCTATTCTTTCCCTTATCTCTGTCCAGCATGGAGGAGGACTCATGGGCTTCTGTCATCTTGGGCTTGGGCGCCTGTGTCTTCAGCAGCTCAACGCCCTGGAATAGTAAACAGCCCTGTCGCTATTTGCAGGCGCTGACAGACTTGATCCGGGGAATTTTTTTCATATTGCCTTTTGTGTCTTCTCTTTAATAGACGTGTCCCTTCCACTCCACCTGGAGCTGAACACTGCATTAACTGGGCTCTTTTCTAATATCTTCTTGCTTGATTTTTATTGCGTTTCGTTTTGTTCTTGAGGTAGGGTCTCACTGGCTCTGGCTGACCTGAAATTCACTATTTAATCTCAGGTTCACAGTGATCCTCCTACCTTAGCCTCCCGAGTGCTGGGATTAAAGGCATGTGCCATCGTGCTCGGCTTCATTGCTTGGATTTATTGTATAAGTAACACTGTTTTATCTGCATGGGCTTTTTATTTTAATCTTTTTGAAGGTACAGAAATTATTTTTTAAAAAATGAACTGCCTTCCTGCTCCTTAGATTAAATCTTAAAGGAGTAATTTACTTTTCACATGCTCTGGCAATCCTTGTGGAATGTAATTCTCCAGATATTCAGCATGTCCATCATAGAACTTTATTGTTGGGTGTAACCTTCAGAGGTCGTCTTCTCTTCCAGTATAGGGATCCTTCTGTCCCACCCAGCCCAGATGGCCACCCAGCCTCTGTCTCTCATATGCTGATGAGGTTACTGAGACATCCAGGCAAATAGTAGATGCCTGTCTTTGACAGCTCTTCACCCCAAGGGGCATTGTCCCAGTATGGCTTAGCCTACCTCTCTTGAATAATAGTGAGGGCTGCAGCTTTTTCAAGGCTATCTTTGAAAGAGGGCCAGACTTCCATCTTGGAGATATTGCTTGGGTAATTCCTCTCTTCTCAATAAAATCACAGTTGCCTGGCTGGGGAGATGGATAAGAGCAATTGCTTAAGCATGAGGGCCTCTCAGGCAAGAGTCTACTAAGTTTGGCTCATTTAAGAAGCAAGGCATGGCCACTCAAGTCTGTAGCCCCAGCCTAAGGGGAGGCAGAGACCAGAAACTCACTGGGGCTCACTGACCAATGACAGTTCCAGGCTCAGTGAGAAACCCTGTCTCAAAGAAATGCACAGACGAATGATAAGAGCAGGACACCTGTCATCCCCATCTGCCCTCCATATGGACATACATATTTGCACATACCTGTGCAGTCTTCACACCCATCACACAATACTCTACACACACATAAGCAAAAAAAGAAAACACAATTGCCAATGCCAGTAAGTAATGTTCTATAAGAAATATTCACTGATTATTTCTGGCAAAGAGCAAATCAGATCTTTTTATTTTATTTTAGAAGAGATGAATGAAGTGGTTTGAAGTTTGGTGACAGCATGAATTCTGTTCCCTGCTTCTTGATATGATTGCTGACCTTGTCTGTATTCACTCAGGAGGCAGAGGTAGGAGGCTGGCTGTGAGTTCGAGGCCAGCCTGAGACTACAGAATGAATTCCAGGTCAGCCTGGGCTAGAGCAAGATCCTACCCTGAAAAACAAAAACAAAAAGTGTGTGTGTGTGTGTGTGTGTGTGTGTGTGTGTGTGTGTGTGTGTGTAGATGCATGTGTGTGCAGATGCACATGCCCATTGTGTACATGTGCAGAGACCAGAATAGAATGTCAGGTGCCCTGCTCTATTACCCTTGTGTTTTGGTTCCTTGCTATGGAACCTAGAGCTGCTATTTTCAGTCAGACTAGCTGCCAGCGAGCCCTAATGATTCTCCTATGTCTGCCCCGCCTCAGGTGTGTCTGTGCTGGCTTTTTAGGAGGGTGCTGAGAACTGAGCTCAGGACCTCACGCTTGCACAGAAAGCTGTCTTAAGTGCCGAACCATCTACCCAATCCCTTCTGTGTTCTATTCATCACGGGCAGTGCTTTCCTCCACTGGTTTCCACTTGAAATCCTTCCAGAAAGAATCAGATCTCTAATAGGCTGAAATTATTCCAGGAATTATTCTTTTGACCTGTCAAGCTCTGAGAGACATCAAATATTGACCCTGTGCTGTTATAAGTTTGATGTATGTTAAGAACTACCATTGCTTCCTGCACATATATATTTATAGCCCGTTATGACTTTTCCCTCTTTAACCTTCTCATGCGACACTCCTTTTTCTTATATTTGAAATCATTCAGGTATATGGAAGTTAAAATTCTATTACTAATAAATTCTTGACAGAATTGACCTTAAAAATAATCTCTAAAGGGATGGAAATATACCTCAGTCAGTAAAATGCAGGCCTTGAAAACATGAGGACCTGAGTGTGACCCCCAAAAGCCATGCCAAAAGTGCCCAGTGTGGTGACATGCACCTGTAATGGAGAGACAGAGGCCAGTGCATCCCTGGCAATTGCTAGCCAGCCAGTTTAGCTGACCAGGTGAATTCCAGGCCGTGAGACCCTGTCTCAAAAACAGGGGATAGGGATGTCCCAGTGGGTAAGGTACTTGCTGTGTATCCATGCGGACAGGAGTTTGATCCCCAGCACCCATATAAAAGCTTGTGTACTCTATGACCCCAGCTCTGAGGGGGGCAGAGACAGGAGGATCAAAGGATCACTGAGGCTCACTGGTCAACCATTCTAACCAAAGTATGGCAGCTCCAGGTTCAGTGAGAGGCTTTGTCTCAAGTAAGTAATGCAGAAGGGCAATAATGGGGGCCACCTGATGTCCTCCTTTGGCCTTTGCCCTTGTAAGCACACACGTGCATACACATGCATACACCCACACACACATACATACACCAACCAGAAAATAGATGACACCTGAGGACACACACATGCACCATCAGCCAAACACATACGTGCACACACAAATCTATGCACATTTTCAGGAAAGAAAGAAAGAGAGGGGGGAAGAAAAGAAAAGAAAGAAGAAACAAGTTAGCACAAAGAGGAGAAAAGATTAAACATGAATTGTTTGGAAAGAAATAAAGTTGATATGAACAGAGAAAATGGGTGGAAACATGGTGGACTTGATTGAAAACTCAAGAAGAGACTCCGAGATCATGGTTAGACGTGTCTTCATGTGTCAAGAGAAGCACACCTGCGTGCATAGCCAGCTAAATTGCTTAACTTGTGTCTTCATATCCTCCAGCCCCTGACTGTGAGTCTTCATGGATTCCTGAGACTCAAGAGTCCAGACAGCCTCAGGAGCTTGCTGTCACCTCTTGCTGGGTGGGAATCCTCTGCATGGAAGCCTGACTTTGAACACCCTGCTCGGACTGGGCTCACACCGGGCTGTGATCCAGCAGACACCACACTAGAGCTCGCCTCTGGGTCTTTCGTGGGCCATGCAGTCTGCTGTGTTGCATACAGCTGTGTCAGCAGCATTCCCTGGGCCTCTGGCACAGGAGCTGCTGTGGAGCCGACCCCCCACAGCCTGCGCTTGTATATTAGGTCTTTACCAAGCTGAATGCAGGACTTTCTTTGTGCATTAATCTCTTTTATGTTTCACGATGGCTAAAATTGACCCATATTCCAGCTTGCTTTGAACTTTATGAGTTGTGATTATTTTCTCCAAGCGGTTTTGATTGATTGCTCCATGTGCGAACCGCTTTCAAGGTTCTGTTACATAGCAGTGTGCTTGTTTCAGAAACTCTGTATCATTAGCTACTCTCTCCAGTCACATGATGCACTTACAATTTAAATCCACATTTCAAGTTATTCTGATGAGTTAATTTTTACTCTCTGTTCCTTTCATCTCAGAGCTGCCATAATGCTCATACCAGGAACCCCAGAACAGTCTGCTCTGCTATTGTCTTGTTGCTTGCTTGTGCTTTCATTATTAGTTTCATCTTGAATCCACTATTTCTTTGTGAAGATCTTTTTTTTTTTCAAAGCCAGCTGTTCATTTTGGAAAGATTGGTTTAGTTAAAACTAGATAATGTAATCCATAAATCTACTTAACAGGGCTCAACTAACGGGCTGTGTGTAGTCATGCAGTGGGGAGAATAAACAGATATGCAAAAGGCCTGGTGTCTTCAGCTGTTGGTGTCTCTCCAGAAGCCTGGCATACCCCACATGGTAGGCCAGGTGAAATTGTCATTGTCACTCAGCACACTTAAAGGGTCTGTGGACCCCAACTGCTTTCTTTGAGTTTAAAAACCAACGGAAAGAGCTTCAATGTTGTTTGCTTGCACCCAAAGGAACCACTTCAAATACTTCTCAGGAATGTAGTCACCATTTTTAGTGATATGTACTGTAATAGTTTCTGCATCTCTGTTTTGGTAGCTTACCTGCAGTTTCTTATTCTAGTATTTTGTTTGATTCTCATCAGAAATTTAGGAAGTTGGAAGTGAAGAAAAGAATAAGGAGAATTCTTGGACTGCTTATGGAGATAAAAGCACGTGGGAGGCTGGAGCAGGATTGAGAGCTCCAGAGCAGCCTAGACTACGTAGTGATGTCATATCTCAAAAAATATAAACAATTAATTCTTGGAAAACTAGAGAAGGTACTCTAGGTTAATGTGGATGTATTCATTGATTCTCTTCAGATGCAAGCTTTTGTATGTATGTGTGTATATAGTCTGTATGTATGTGTGCATGTTCATATGTGTGTTGGTGGGGACATATGCACATGGAAGTCACAGGTCACTATGGAGTGTCTTCCTTAATCACTCTACTTATTTTGAAACAAGGACTCTGAACCTGGAGCTCTTGTGTACATCAAGGCTGGCCATCAAGGCTCAGGTATCTTCCTGTCTGCTTCCCCAGAGCTGGAATTAAAGTATGTACAGCCATCCCCAGATTTTATGTGGATGCTGGGGATCTAAACTCACTTGACCAGCTGAGCTGTCTCCCCAGCCCCTGGTTACAGTTGTTAAACTAGATATGAATAAGTGTACTTAAGTGTGCTGACAACCTGTCCTTAAGTTTTCCATCTTGGCTCAAAAATTGCAAGTCATGTAGTTGGATATATTGATTCTAGTTACCCACGTGATGAGAATGACTGCCATGAGCTAGGCCCCTGTCAATGACAGGCTCCGTACTGTGCTTCTTAGACATTCATTTGATTCTCAGAAGAAACACGAGGAAGATGTTTCATTCCTAGTTTGTACAATACATTACTGGATATCATGAGAAGAATATCCCATCTAAATCCCTTTTGAACAGGCAAAAGCACATTTGTTTGTCTACTCGCTTGCTAATCTGTGGTGCTTGGGATCGATCCAGGGCCTGGCAGATGCTGGGCAAGTGCTCTACCAGTGACCCACGTCACCAGCCCTTGCTTTATTGAAACACTTCTCAGTCTGGACACTAGACTCGTCTCAGACTTACTATGTAGCCCACATTGGGCTCAAACTCATAGCCTTCCTTCCTCCACCTCCCAATCGTTGTGATGAGAGGCACGTCTGACAACGTGGGTTCTCTAGGTATTTCACTCTTTCAAAAAGTGAGACATTTGCACATGCGCACATGGTGCCTCCCTCTCTTCCTTTCTTGCTGCCTGAGGGACATAGGTAAAGATGCCTGGTGTTGTGTGCTCCTTCCAGGGCCTGGAAACATAGCCCACATGATGTCCCTAGGTGTCCTGTCCTGGCATCTCTACCACCTTGGACTTAGTTTCGTTTCCGCTGATTTCTTTGCTGTTTGGATTCAGTCTAGGTAACAGCTGTTTACTTTGCTGTCTTACTCTCTCGCCACCTGCCACAGACAGCAACTTTCCGTTAAAGGGTGGGAGTGAAGAACTAAGCAACTGTAAATCATTTTTTGGAAGTGATATTTTAGTAATTTCTAGTTTTTTATTGTAAGTTTTATAACAAGTTAATTTAAAAATAGTACAATGGATATCTATTTACAGACTGGTAATAACCAATTTACTCTTTTGCTATATTGGCTTCCTCCTTGTTTTTCCTCTGAACTACTTAAAGTGTTGCAGACATTATTATACTTAACTTCCAAATGATTTCACTGTTACAGCTCTTAAAAAGAAGGATGTTATCCCTAAAATAAGGTCATTCTCCTGAAAACCCATGGTACCATTTTCATACATAAGAAAATTAGCATTCTCTGGTATCATGCAATACCCAGTGCAATTATCTCTAAAATGTATTACACATTTTCCCCAAAATAGGAATCAGTTAAGTCTCATACATTGCATTTGACTTTATATAAGTTTCAGAATTTTTGTGAAGTCAATGAGAATAAAAATTCTGGTTGATTTTTTTAAAAAAAATTATATCACATTTTAAATGAATGATGACTTTTCAGATTAAACAGACTATTGATCTAGATTGTTCCGGTGGTTTTTCACTAGGTAGTAAATGGTGCCGGATATGCACAAGTTGTAAAATACAGAATTCTCTAAAGTGTGCACACGAACCACATTTTAACGGGGCAGTCCGTCATCTGTGAATGTGTGTGGGACACTCAGTACTTTATGTTGTAAGTGTGAAACCATCTCACAAGTAAACAGTGCATCAAGGTTTTGGCTCAGCACCGATAATGGATTCTAATAGATTGAAATTAAATATGATTTAAGTGACAGGAGAATGGTGCCAACAAAATAAATAATTGATTAATCATCCCCTGGTTAAAGCTGGCAAGTGAAATTGCAAGGCTGAAATTGAATGTTTTAGCCACATTGTAGTCCTGATACACAAGGCATCAAGCAACATCAGAAAATGTTCAGGGAAGCCAAGTGTGGTGGTGCACACCTTTAATCCCAGCACTTGAGATAGGAGGATGGCTGTGAGTTCAAGGCCACCCTGAGACCACAGAGTGAATTCCAGGTCAGCCTGGGCTAGAGTGAGACCCTACCTTGAAAAAACAAAAAAAGAAAAGAAACTGTTCAGAGAAATGACCTGTCCTTTGCTGTGACATGTTTGCACGGAGATATCATACACATTAGTTGAAGTAATGGATAAAATGTGAAGAACCAAGAAAACTGTTATAGAAAACATAAGTAGAGACCCATGGTAGCTGGAAATGAACAAATTTAGAAGGCGAGAGATGGCTCATATTTTCTTTTTATTTTGGTTCTAATTATGATGTGTGGTCAGAATGCCTGATGAGCCACCTTAGCATAACAAATTTGTCATATGTGCTGTGGTCATTATGAGGCTGCCACCACTGGACCCCCGGGGGACTTTAGGTCAGTTGTTTACGTCTTCCAGTCATCTGGATCTCTAAGTCCTTTTCTATAAATCAAAGGCTTACTCAGAGAATCTCTACACACCTTTGGGCTCTTCAAATCTCGGGTTCCAACAGCTCTCATGCTGTCCTCTCCTCGTGGCATTATTTCCAGTCTTTGTGGTGTTGACCTTGAGCCACTGCAAGTCCCTCTCCGTGTTTTTGTGATCACCAAGGAAAACTGTGCGCTCCTAGTTTACATGAAGTACATGTGATTTTATTTACTTCTCTAAGATTGGTAGTCAGCTTCTAACACTTTATTACCCGGAATGTGTCATCAGTCAGAGTCGTCCATTTTGTGATCATGGAGAATAAGAGAAATTTTATTGTAATTAGAAAAAGATTTACATATTTTCAAAAATGCAATGAACGCTCACACATTACAGTTTCTGCTTAAAAGCTTTTAATTCACAGTAATTCCACAACCCAAGACAGAAAGAGCTGACCTCGCTCATTACCCAAGGCAACGTTGTGTTGAATTTTAATTATAAAGATCAGTTCGGCATTTGTATTTTTCAGGTCAGCAGAGTATATCCTGCTGTAGTCCCTTAATCAATTTCGTAGACTTGTAAAGCTATGTTTCTCCTTCATGAAATGGGAATACCTCTGTCACAGAGTAACATGGATGAAAATGAATCACAAGTCACATATGTAAAGTGCCTGGTGCGGAGCAGGTGTTGACAGGTGTTAATGATCCTAGACATTGTAGTATTTCTGAGGTCTTGGCAATTTTCTTTGGTGTGTAGAGTCCTCCAGCCAATCTGCATGATCAAGAACTTATTACATTATGTCAGTCATCTTAATTGGTTTGTGACATTGGGTTGACCTTGCAGAGATTCACACTGTCTAACTCATAGCCTAGGAAAGATAGGTTAGTTTAATTTCAGAATATGAATACTCAAATTCAAAGCACACAATTCTTCTTCTGTCTAGAAAAGACTGACACCATTCATTAATTCCTGTAATTGTACTAGCTTCAGGAATAAATAGCAGCTTCCGTATCTTCAAATGTAAACATAAAACGATATGAACATGAACAGACCCACAAAAAAGAACCCACAAAACAGACCTTTGCTACAGAATGTTACTATTTTTCTTTATATATGAACCTGAGCTATATTCAATCATAGTGCCCTAAGTAAAAAAGGCAAACAAGACAAAAATGTGATATAAATTAGGAATCATGCCTGATATTAACATAATATCCAAACACTGATCATAGATAGTAATTTCTGTAACAATGGCAAGAAAAATTGGAATCTTCAAACTAACTTTTGCCTTAAGAACTTGAAAATATCTTTAGCTATATTAGTAAAGACAACTTCAACACTGATTGTAGTGAGCCATGAGAATTACTGTACCTCCCCTCCTCATGTACATCATCGAGCTAGCTGTTTTCTTGCTCTGGCTGTACACTCAGGCTTTATTTTTTATTCTGTCAGTCTTTTCAAGGTGTGTGAAGAGACTCTTCTACCTGCGCTTCCTGTGGAAGGAGGAATAGTGCTGTGTTGGGTGCTTGGGAGCACGTGTCCCCTTAGCCTGACCCACCCCTTAGAACAGAGCTTGAGGTGTAAGTGCCTGATAATAATAATTCAAGCTCCTCTGGATTCAGGCAGAGGCCTGGAAGTCTGAAGACAGCTTCTCCTGGCACTACCTCTGAATTCATCTAGATGCAGGCATCTGCCTGGACACCAGCTCCAGTGACACTCCATTTTGGACTGGGAAAGTCAGTGTCTTTGGTTGTCATTAAAACTGCTCATAATCTGGCTTAATGATGCCATAAAGGCCTTGGTTTACTCTGCCCCAGGTGAACGGAAAATTTGCCATGAAAAAAAATTGGTTATTAGTTTTATAGCCCTGTCTATTTTCATGCCTCTATCATGAATATGAGAAGAGATATTAAATCTTGATTTTTAATAAAATTATTGACATCATTGGGGAGCTTTATAACACTTGACATTTACTTTCAGTGGTAGGGGGAAGAGGGAGAAAATAAATTGATTTAGTGTTTATTTCTGAGGAGTATGACAAGTTACTTTAACCATAAAATATGTACACTGCTTTTGAATGCAATGAGAAAATGGGTTGTTGGTTCTGAAAATGAACATAAATTTTAGAATCAAATGGGTAATGTAGTAATGATAATAATGTAATTTGATTGCTAAATGAACCTATTTTATTATATTCATCATCGGATTCTTATTGCCACCTAGACAGCCTTCAAAATTATTAAAAAGTGATGTTTGGACCTTCAAAATAGCTCTTGGGCGATCATACAGATCACTTAATGCAAGTTAACTTTTGTATAGCAGTGTGCTTTCAAAAATTATTTTTGAATGCAGTGTTCCTTGTAGAAAATAGATGTCTGTTTTGCGATGAAATTTGCTTTCAGTTGCAAACAATATGGTGATACTGGAGACTGGAAGAGCAGCGGAGTTGATGGTGGTGACGGCTGGGCATAGACAGGTCTGAGCACAGATTAGCTGGAGGGAGGGAGGGAGGGAGGGAAGCTAGCTTCCTCTGATACTACCTCAGCAGGTCAGTCCGGACCTCAAAGGTTGCTTTAACTTAAATAACCAATTCAAAAAGAGTATTTTTTTTTTATTTTGAGGCAGAGTCTCAGGTAGTCCAGGCTGACCTCAAACTCTTTATGTAACTGAGAAGGGCCTAGACCTGATCCTCTTGCCACCACCTCTAAAGTGCTGGGATTACAGCTATGCGCCATTATACCTGGCTCAGAAAGGCCCTTTCCACTGTAATGAAAGATGTAGGAAAGAATACTAGCAGGGCGTGATGGCATTTGCCTGTTCAAGGTCATTCTTGGCTATACAGTGTGTTTGAGGCTAGCATATGTTATATGACACCATGTCAGAATAAAGCAACTTGATAAACATGTCAGTCCATCATTACATTTTGTCACTAAACCCTGAAAAGAACTACATGGCATTTGAATATATGGGCTGCAGATTCTTAAAGAACTCTATCAACCAATGAGTCCCTTGGCTGCGGTAAGAGTCTCTGGAAAAAAATGCTGATTTCTGCAATGACTACTTGCATAGTCAAGCAAAGCCCCACAAAACTGGGTGCAGAGCGGCTGCCATCCGGCTTATTGCAGCACCTGTGCCTTCAGCATGAATCACAGACTGCTCGAGCCCCTTCTCCTTGCTGCACTCAAGATGAAGATGATGCCAGCCTATTTACCCCAGCAGTGTTCTTCATGAACATGCATGTTAAACCGTGCATTAGTTTTTAAGACGGATTTTTAATTACTTTCTGCTATTCTGAGCTCATTGCAATCAGCAGCCATCTTGCTTAAAGATAAAACAAAAAAATGGGAGCTCATGGGAGGAGCGAAGGCCTTCGTTGCAGTGGGAGACACAGGCCATTGTCAGCAGCAGCTGCTGGACGGAGCCAGAGGGTTCTACTGATAATTCCTCTGCTCTAATGAGGTCACCTCTCGGCTCAGTAGGTGGGACGACTCTGCTAATAATGGGAGACTCCGAAGCACACATTGCAATGACTGTCTTTGTTTCCAGGTAATTCTCAGTTTCTAGTCTGGGAGGGTACATTCTTCAGAGAGCATCACCTGACTGCTGGGCACTGTATGGTGCTGTCCCTTTTCTAAAAAAAATCAACTGTGAAGGCAGCTCCACTCTCACAGGAATGACAATGGCCAGCAGTTCACATAGTGACAGCTCCGTAGAGCAGTGAAAGCTTTGTCGTTAATAGTCTCATAAAGTCAGAGTAAGTTACATTATCTACAATATGCATAAAGAAAAAAAAACAGTGCAATGGATTTGAATGATGTGGCTTTGGCATCCAGGCTAGGCACCACAATCTTCAAAATGGGAATAAAACCATCGTGCCTCTGCCAGCTGCTGTAAAAGAGTCTATGAAAACAATCCTCCAGTACTAATTAGTTCTAACAGATATTTCTGTGAGCATCACATACAAAAGGGAGGCAAATAAACACCTCCCCACCGCTTCTTTCACTTTTCATGGCATCGGAGAGGGGAAGCCCAAGTTAGGCACCACAGAGCCCTTAGCACTGGGGCTGGGTTAGTTCAGGATGCAGAGGTGGGACGAGGCTTTCCACAACCATTGTAATCTCTGCTCTCCCAGAGGACTGGATTAGGTGCTCGAGTTGCCATGACAACAGGCTGTCGTTCAGCTCCCAGCTCCCATATCAGTTGCCAGGGCCAACACTGGCCCAGTTATTTATTTGTTTGTTTGTTGAGCTTTTCTTTCTTCCTTTAATTTAACAGAACAGTGTCTCTGATTCGAATTTTTCTATCGTCTTAATTCCTGAATATTTTTTTGGATCTAGTTGTAAACCAGTAATTCCGTTTTCCCTAGATATTTTCTCTTTTGCAAGACAGGATGAAGGGTAGAATACAAAACAGGATTCTACTTGAATTCCAGCCCAAAGTTGAGGAAGCAGGCATTCATCCAAGGGAAAACATTTGCTGGAATTTGGTCAGGACACAGAGGCTGATCCAAAGCACTGGTATTATCTTTCTGTGTTAAATTTATGGATGTAAAGTCATCACCAGGGGTATTTTCAGATGTGCTCAGTCCTCACAGCAGCCTTGAGACTGCCACACCGATGTCCCCTCTGTTCAAAAGGAAGGCCCATCAACTCTCACAAAAGCTGCTTTGGCCCAGGCAAGGGTTTCCTGCTCTACTGTGTCAAGAGTCTGAAGACTCATATTAACGGGGCTCCTCATTCTTCTCAGAGGGATCTGTGGCAGCCAAGATAAAACAGAAGGCAGGGTATGACCATCCCACCAAGAGTTCTTCACCATCCCACAGCCTGTGTAACAGGACCACACTTTCCAGCCTCCAGCAGTCCAGCTCATCGTGAATTCAAAAGGAATGCTTGTCCATACTCTCTTCTGACCAAGAATGCTAAAGGTCATTGTTTGTGTTGCCAGAGGCCACTTTGCATGAAGGCCAATGATGCTGACACTGGCGTAAGCCCGTTCAGACTTTGGGCTCGTCTGTAAGTTAAGAGGGCACAGTTCCTCAGCACATTGGCTAAATGTATGCCTACCTGCTTTTTGTATGTATGTCTGCATTACTGGTGATCACGCTACTGAGCTAGCTACCCCCCCAGTCCTGCCTTACTGTTTTAATAGGGCAATAGGTATGCGGTTGAACAGGAACAATGCAATAAAATGATATTGTAAAAAGGAGTAGATTGGACTCAGAGAGGCCATCTGGGAACCTGCTGTCATGATCCAGGTGAGAAAATATACTGCCTAATAGAGAACAATGCCTGAGGAAATAGAAACGAAGTGGGTGGAGGAGGTAATATGACCAAGCCCCCAGAAGTAAGGAATTGAGAAGGTAGGCTTCAAATCTGCAGGTTTTCGAGCAAGATGGCAGACTCCTCAAGTTAGTTCTATCTCTGTCTCCTTGCCCTTCTCTGAACTAAAGTTAAGCCTAGCCTAAAGTATTAAAAACCAGGATAAACTTTTCTTTCATTTAATTTCATTTAAGTCCTTATATTGCTCCCATATTGCTTTCCTGCTCCTTTCCATTGCAGATGGATTAGCTCAACTTTGTTTCGCTGCCAGAGAACAAGCCAAATTGCTATTTATAATGTGGTTTCTATGGAAAATGAATTATAAATTTCAAACAGACTTGCACATAGAATTTTGGAATATAAAATTGTGGACTTTGATTATTGCATTTTATTTGAAAAGATTCTCAGAGTAGAAGTGGGATTGGATTGGTTCTCTTCTCAGAAGAAAGGTAAAGTCGGGGAACATCTCTTTGGTGGTCCTTTGCATAAAAGTCGGAGTTGAAAAGGGTTGGAATGATTGGACAGTGGATGGTAGAAGAACTGAGGCAGCAATGTGCAAATTTGTTCAACTAGTGTAGCGCCCAAAGGAAAAGCAGTGCAAGGTCTGCTTCCTTTAAAAATTTTAAAAATTCAACTTTGCAATGGCAAAAAATTAATTACAAATATAAAAGACATCACTATTTTCAGAAAGAACCAATTTCACTGAAGTCTGTGAAGAATATGAATGAAGACATCAAGCAATCTAAGTGTACATTTGGGAAAAACAATACATCGAGTTGTACAATCTAGCTTGAACCGATTTAAAATCAGAGCACTTGGCTGTGTCAAAGAAAGGGCGCATGTGTGGCCCCATCTACATGGAAACAGAATGAGTCACTGGAGGGCTAGTGTGCATGCCTCTCTGAGGGGAACCCCCGGGGAGACTATCATTAATGATCCAAGTTGCTGTATTGGATTTAACTCAACAAGCCTTCATTAAACATCTCTTGTATGACCACACCAACACAGGTAGCATGTGGTCCTGTCCTTGCTGTTAAGGAGCTTGTAGTTCAGTAGAGGAGGCAAGACAGACAGACATCAGCTTGTAACAAAGAGAGTAGAATCTGTTTCCAAATTGTCAGGCAGGGAGAGGGAAGCTCTTATAACTGAAGTGGTTTGGAGAGACGGTTAGGAGAGAGGAGTTTGAGAAGGGTTTGAGTGAATTTTAGATGAACTATCTTACAGGGACAGGGCAAGATGCTGGGGGAGGAGGAAGGAATGGCAGTCATCCTCAGTATTCTCATAGGGCATGACAACAAGGGATGCCTACATGGTTGAGGAGATAGGCAGACTTTGAAGACCTTGAACACCTGCCTAATATCTGGACTTGACCTAATAAGTGATAAGAACCAGATATGACCTATAGGACCACGTGGTGTTAAACTGGAAACTGCATCACCAGGAGCAAAACCAGGCCATGAGACTGTTGTCCCTCCCTGGGACATCTTGGACCATGTTGAGGTTCTGAGATGCTGAGCTTCAGATGGATGGTTTCAGCCTGCCACTGGCAGTCCTATTTCTATGAGGGGAATGGCCTTAACCGGAAAATGACGGCTGCAACTTGCCACGGACCAGCTCGGCCTGAGTGCTGGGACCAAAGGAACAGGGCCTTGGAGAAGTGGGCAGGGAGTCAGCTAAGTGATGGACCAGCTGCAACTCCATTGAAAGTCCAGATAGGAAAATAGAAAAACTCCTGCAAAACAAAGCCTGAAGCAGAAGGCCACTGGTCAGGTACCAGCCCAGTCAGCCAGCACACACAGGAGCTCAAGAAAGAGAGAGAAAATACAATCAAATCTAATCATCAAATTGGCCATCTTTTACAATTCTGCTATTGTCCCCAGAAGTGAAAATGTGCTCACTTCTGGGGAGGCTGGAAGTGACTTGTCAGTTGGATATGGTCAGGAAACATTGTCCTGTTTGGCAAAATCAATAAGTCTTTCACATTTAATGCCACTTGGTATTTAAAAAAGAGAGCCTGAATTACCTGATTTGTGCACGTTTTCTGAGAACTCACTCTCTGCACACTAATGAATAAAGCTGAACCATAGGGATGGATATATATATATATATATATATATATATATATATATATATATATATATGAGAGAGAGATCTATGGGGGGGGAAAATGGCACAGAGGGTAAATTGCTGAGAGAGAGAGAGAGAGAGAGAGAGAGAGAGAGAGAGAGAGAGAGAGAAAGAGAGAGAGAGAGATCTGTGGGCTGGGAAAATGGCACAGAGGGTAAATTGCTTGCAATGCAAACATGAGGACCTGAGCTCAGACAACCAGTGCCCACATAGAAGCCTGGTGGCACAGGCCTGTATTCCCAGTACTGGGGAGGCAGAGACAAGAGAGTCACTAAGCTTGATGGCTACGTAGTCTAGCCAAATTGGTAAGCTCCGGGTTAGTGCAAAATCCTGTTTCAAAAACTAGGTGGACTGAGGAAAACACCTAATATCTACCTCTGGCCTCAGCATTAATGTGCACACCACACACACACACACACACACACACACACACACACACACACACACACACATGGTTTGTATCTGTCACTTCCATCATGATCATCTTCCATTGCTGGATGTCCCATGAGGTCACCAGCTGCCCCCCCCCCAGCTATAGTTTGATCAGCTTGATCTCTATAATCAGCCAGTGGTCCCCCTTGTGCCCTGGGTGCCCTGAGCACACAGTGAAGTCCCATCAGCCTCCTGGGCTCAGCAGCTAGATTGGGGAGAAAACACTGTGGAAGGCATCTCAGGACTGCAGGCTCAGGGACTGGGACGTGAAGGAGATGCAGGGACATGTGATTGCCTCTGACCACATAAAACACCCTGCCTCACACTGTTCCAGTACCTGGTGACTCTAGAACGGGCATAGAGTGGGTACCCGAGAAAACTGTCTGCACTTCATGGCCAGAGCTTGGAATTTACTCCTTTCACAAGCCTCAGGTGGGAGGTCCAGACCAGGCCTTTCCTTTGCCAAGAGCAGCCATATCTAAAAGCCACAGAACTTACTGGAAACAGGACACATCCCACCCCATACTGCATTTGTGCCTCTCTGCCTTGAGCATGCTGGGTCCTATTTCTTTTTTTAGCAAATGGAAACAGCAACTGTCACACATGGCCTGGCATCTTCTCATCTCCAAGCCCACATATGAAACAAGCCAGTGTAATGCATTCTAAAAATATTCATGTAATGCTGAAAAATTCATACTTCCAACATGTTCTCCTTAGGAGCATTTGCATTGGCAGGGTGCATTCCCTCCACATGTTTTCGCTCTGTGTCCCAGGTCCATCCTTAACCAGGTCAATTTTCTTATTATTCAGGTTGTTTATAAAAGTGGCTCCAGTGTAAGCGCATGGAGCATCTTAGCTGTTACTATTCATCCAATCAACAAGACTATTGACTACTGATATTCGTTATCCTGGATGCTGGGTAAACACTTCTGGTCCCTCTTCAAGGGAACTTGTGATATAGCTCATAAACAAAGAAGTATAATACAGGAAAACAGTCACTGTAGCAAATCCTGAGCAGATAATATGACCTATCCTATGCAGAAACCATTGCACACTCTGGAGGAGCTTGAAAGAACAGTTAAGACTGAGGGAAGACTCAGTTGAACAGAGGGGATTTTGCAGCTTGTATAGTTCATGCAGAAGGCTGCCACGAGGAATGGTGCTCCTTCTAGAAAGAAAACAAGCACAGAGGCAGCTGTGACCCAAGCACAGAAGCAGTTGGGTGTTCTGGAGGGAACTGTACCTCCAGAAAGATTTCACTTTTCTTTCATTCCTTTCCCACTAACTGATTCAAACGGTGGTATTTGTTTTCATGGTGTTAGAATCCTGCCCACTTCTCAACAGATGCCCCGCCTCCTCTATGATGGAAATGAAACAACCATGTAGGACCTTCAATCTCGCTCTTTAGTTTCAATGAAAGCTCAGCTCTCTGTGGAGTAGATGTACGCATGTGTGTGTATAAATGTACATTCTTATTTGTGATGATTAATTTTGAATATCAGCATGGCTGACTTAGGGCATATCTAGAAACTTGCCCTTGAAGTTTTGGGTATTTCTGTGTGGTGTTTCCAAAGGAAATAGCATGTGAGCTCGGGTGTCTAAGGCATGCCCTCAGTGTGAGGACTCAGAATAAATCCAGAAGGCAAAATAGTCTCTCTTTTGAGAACTATGATAGGCTCTTCCTGCTGGCTTGGATATCAGAACTCCAGGCTCCCTGCCCTTTGGATGTCAGGACTTAAAATTGAAGCTTTGGAGACAAAAGCTTTTTCCCCTTGTTCTGAGACTTTCCAGTTTTGATTGGGGTGCATAACTGAAACCTCTGGATCTCAGGCTTTCAGACAGACTAATTTTGGACTTCTCAGAGGCCATGATTACAAGTCCATTTCTCCTAATAAATCCCTTCTCATATATCTGTATACACACCCCATTTGTTCTTTCTCTCTGTAGAGCCCGACTCATACAGTCCCCATGCTTACAGTGCTGTCAACACAATTTCCTAAGTACCTACCATATGCTGCTCCTTGCATTTCAGAATACATTATCCCAATTAATCTGCTTCACATGTTTCTTATGCTATCTTCAAAAGGGGCCATTTCTCCCGAGAGGCCTCTCTTTCTCCATCAGCTCCCTCTCTCAGTGTGCCACCATGCTCAAGACTCCCTTCTCCAAACCCTCAAACCTCTCCTAGGCCACCAGTCTACTCTAGGAGGCCCTCGAAATCATTACTTTTCCAAATCACCATACTTTGAAAAATAGCAACGTCTGATGAGTATTGGCAGTCCCTCCCCTCACACTTGCTCTGTGTCCCACTGCAAACCTGTTAGTCTGAACCACGTCCTGAAGTGATAACAAGGGTCACTTCTGCTGCAACATTCCAAGGACCCACCCACTACACGATTGTGCCAGGGCCCTTCCATCCACGATCTTATTTCGCCCTCCATTTCTTCCCTGGCAGTAGTTGTTTGTGTTAGTGCATTTTACATCTGTTCCTCCCAACAGGGCATGATCCAAGCACATAGTAGGAACTGAGAATTTGCTTAGTTAATGAGTAAATAGCCATGCAATGGTTCAAGGTAGATCTCTCCCGTTTACTAAATGAGAAAGTGAGGCTCAGTGTTGTTATACAACTTGTCCCGTGTCAGGTCCTAGCACAGGCTAGAGCAGGTCTCGAACCCAGACCTGATCATCACAACTAGCTTTTTCTACTTCTCTGTGTTCTTTGACCTTCCCTTCTTTTCACTGCCACCCATACACAGAAAAAGCACTCTTAAATTTACTTGTCTAACCCAGGCCTTTCTTCTTGCCAGATTCATACAAACAGGTATTCACTTAAACTTTCCATCTGAAAGCCTCCTTCAACAAAGATCAACTCATTATCTTTCCCACCCAATTCTGTTTTGGGTGCAGAAGATAATTGCTCTTAAAAGGGCTTCATCTCATCATCTACTCACACATCTAAGTGCTTCTCTCTTCTTCTCTCTCTCTCTTTGCCCCTCCTACCCCAGGTAACTACAATCTGTCAACCCTCCCTCAAGGTATTGCCTGTCTCTCCCCTTTCTTTTGCATCAATGATCACTGCCACAGTTCAGGCTTCTAGAGATCTTACCTTGACAAGAAGCAAGTGAATCTCCCTAGTTTCTTTACTTTGGCCTCACTCTCTATAACTACTCATTTTTCTCACTGACATCAGTCATCTATATGCTATATGGACATGATGCTTCTTTGCACTTTCCAGTGGCTTGGCATCCAGCTAACCAGGTACTTGAGTCACAGTTCCTGAAATGGGATACAAAGACCCCTGTAGTATCATTCAGTGTCTTGGATTTTCACTCAAATCTCTCCCCACACATGCTTCCTGAGTAAGAATGTTGAGTTCCCATCTTCTGGAGTGTGGCGATCACAAGTTATGAATACGTGGCACTCTGACGTTTTCTTTAACAAATCCTATTTCCTTCTGGATATACTCGTTTCATCCTTTGAGATTGTCTGGGAAACTCTGGTATTAATAACAAAACAGGTGAGAGGGTGAAGGTTACCAAGACAGGAAATGAGGCAATGAACTGCAGTGTTTGATTTCATAGGAACTAATGTATAGCCAATGGGAACAGAGCCTTGGTGACTCTAGGTGGCTCAGAAACACAGAAGAGCAAGTGTAGGGCACACAGAGGAACTGGAAGATAGAAATTAGAGAGCTGTGTGGTGGAATTTCACTTTTTAAAAGAAGTGTATTTTTTTTAGAATATGCCCTGGGTAAAGGGTTCTCAGAGTAAAAAGGAAGTCATGTGCGTAAGCAGTCAAGGAGCTTAGCAGCTGGGCCTCCAGCCACAGAGACAATCAGAAGCCTCTTCTTTGGGGACACAGGAGCCTTGAGTCACCTAGTTACATGTCCTTTTCTCCATTCTCAGAAGCCTGGGCTTTTGTTAGCATCACCTCTTTCCTTGCCTGCTTCCTGACTATTCATTGTTACAGTTGTCATCGACAGAGGTGTACAGGTAAGATTGCTGGGAAAAAGGAGGAGACAAGGATACCAGGCCTAAAACTGGTTCTGAAGTTAGAGCAAGTGTCACGTGGCCTAAAGGACTGACGTGACACTGGAGGAAGGCAGAGGAAGAAGATGTGGAAGGTATTTGACCAACTTGTCACATGTTTTGGGAAGACATAACAGCAACAGAAGGACAAAAGGCAACTGAAATGCTGAAGCTCACTGAGAAGAAGACATTCCTAGAAAAAGAGAACTCAAGAGAATGGAGACGTGAGACTGAGGGAAACGGAGATGACGGATTCTGGGATCATTGCGTTTAGGGAATCTGGAACCTTTCCAGTGAGATGGACACCATGCAGAGAAACCGGAAGTGTCACTCTGAAGATGGAGATGAGTACGGATGTGCATGTGTCAGCTGACCACACTAAATCACTTTAGTGGGTGACATGATGTGTGAGATGAAGATAATGACAATGAAAAGCCGGTAGAATTACAGTCAAGCGGCTGGAGAAAGGTTCTCAGAGATAGAAGTTTACTATGAAATGGACAGGAGGAAAGTGACAAGTCTCGGGAAAAGAAGTCACTACATTGGCATTGTGGTGAGACTTTAGGAAGGACGACTCAAATGGTTAAGGCTCAGCAAAAGGAGAAAACCGGGAAGACAGAGCACAAGTGAGGACTTGGTTGTTGGAAGAAGCCGGCACCCTGGTTCCTCTACAGTGAAGGTGAGGAGGAACCGATGATCCCAAAGGAAAGGTAAGCTGAGGAACCTGGTCGATGGTGCTTTGGGGATTCTTGGTGAAGGAGAAAGCAGCCGCCTGCAGGTGGGAGGATCGGAGCAGTGGATGGGAAGAGAAATGCGGCCACGTGTGTCCAGTCATGATTTACGCTGCTGCTCTACCATCACCGTCTCCATCACCTTTGCCACTCAAGAGGTTCAGCTTGGGACATAGATTGAAGGTCACCCCTAGAGAGAGGCCATAAGGACTCAAAGACAAAAGATGATTTCCTAACCCAGAAAATGCAAACAAGACGTACACAGGCATGCTCTGCTTACAGACTTCTGGCATGTTAGAATCCTATAGGGAAATGAATGCTTTAAAATTATCAAGCACCTACAGTGTTTGTGAATTAAAATTCAGTACCCACACACCAACTGAAAATGCTCCAAGCTTATTTGCATATCACACCGAATCAGGGACGGTTTTTTTGCTGTTCATGTTGGTTCTTTGTAGAGAAGTTGTAATACGTGCTCCTGTCTTCCTCTTGATACATAAGACTCCTACTTGTGAGCTGATGATATTTAGTTTTTGGAAATCTAGGTTTTTTTAAAGTCATTATCTAGGTTATCAGCTCCTAATATTTTTGAGGTTTAGGTTCCTTCGTATTGCTTAAATTTACTGAGGACCCCAAATGACATTTTTGTGTTGGATATATAGATACTTATAAAAATTAAACTAAAAAAATCTGAGTGTTAACTCATTTCAAAACAGCAATAATATAATAATGTAATAAATAATGCATTTTAAAAAAATTATTTATTCATTTTCAAGCAGAGAGAGAGAGAGAGAGAGAGCGCACCAGGGTCACCACCTTGTGGGTCTGGCTTATGTGGGCCCTGGGGAATTGAACCTGGGGCCTTTGGCACTGGAGGCAAGTGCCTTAACCGCTGAGCCATCTCTCCAGCCCGAAATAATGCATTTTTAAAAAAGATAAATATTCCAAAATATTCGGGAAAAGAAGTCACTACATTGGTATTGTGGTGAGACTTTAGAAAGGACTACTAGAATGGTTAAAGCTCAGCAAAAGGAGAAAACCGGGAAGACAGAGCACAAGTGAGGACTTGGTTGTTGGAAAAGGAAGCATTTTTTACTGTTTTGAAAATTACTTTAATCATTGCTTTTAATAAAGAATGGCTAGATTCTGTATTAACCCTGTGCAGTAAACCATTCTTGTTGAAATGTTTGAGAAAAATCTAGCCTTGTGTAGATATGTTAGTATATTAATCTATTGTCTTATCCCAATAGCACAATCCCTCAAATTTGCCAGTTATTAAGAAAAGATTTTTTTTTTTTAGTTCACGGTTCTGAAAATCCAGGGCCACACATAGTGATGACATTTTTAAAAAAAATATTTTACTTATTCATTTTCAAGCAGAGAGATACAGAAAAAGAGGGAGAGAGAGAGTGAGAGTGAGATAGAGAGAGCGAGTGCAAACCAGGGCCACCACCTTGTGGGTCTGGCTTATGTGGGTCCTGGGGAATTGAACCCAAGGCCTTAGGCACTGGAGGCAAGTGCCTTAACCCCTGAGCCATCTCTCCAGCCCAGTGATGACCTTCTTGCTGGCAGCTGCCAAGGTGGTACAAGACCTCATGTGGCAAGAGACCTGGAACGTGTGTGTGTGCGTCTGCTTGGTGGGTTCCGGTCTCTCTCCCTTTTCTTATAAAGCCACCAGGATTCAGTCATGGAGACCTCACCGTGGTGACCTTATCTAATTCTAACAGAAATGTTTCCCCTTTCTTAATGCCTCACTGTGGGGATTAAGTTTCAACCTATGAACCCTTGGGAGACATACTCAGATTATATCCAGAATATAGCAGAGTAGCATAGTGAGTAGTATTAGAAAAGTATTTTAATGGGCTTCAAAGGTAATTGTGTAGATTCATTGGCATTATACCCAAAACTTGACAAATTTTCTTAATTTGTTTCTTAAGTTTCTTAAGAGCCACTTGCAATATGGGCTATGAAAGTATATCAGTTAGATTAGCCTTTCATACTGTGTTAAAGCATGCACTTTGAAGGGATCATTAACTTGTATATGATTTTTAATATTATCTATTGGTATTTAGAAAACCTTAGCTCACTGAATCATTTTACAAATCAATATTTGTAACATTGACAGTAACAATATACCAAAAATTAAATTTTAAACCTGTACCCATCAATGTCACTACAGTTTCCTTAGTAAAGTCCTTAAGTATTAGCTATTAAGTGCACATTAAATGACATGTCAAAATGTTAGTTTTCACTTCAAATCTTGAATCATATTACCAGCACAAATACCTTCAAATTGTTTTCTTAAAAAGACAAGTTCACCTCAAACACTTCTGAGAAATATCTTCCAAATGCCCAAGTCTGAACATTACTTTGTCAGGAGTTACTTCAAATGCAAACAGTGATCCATGGAAGAGCCTGATCAGTGGGTCTCATGGCTCAGTGTCTCCCTTAGTATTCAGAAGTTCTTTTCTTGGCTTGCCTTTACCTTCCCACTCTTCTCCTGTCTTAGTATAATCCCTCCTCCTAGAAGGCAATCCATGAAAATACTGCATTATCTTGTTTTGTAGTTGTTGTTTTCAAAATTATCTTTAAATGTGGCTTAGCTAGCCAAATTATGGCGTCCTCCAGGGGCCACACTTCACACTCCTCATTCCTTCCCAATGCCTAGTAGTATTTGCCTCAGTGTATAGCAGACACAGAGTACATAGTTGCCAAGTGAATACCAGATGAACTCTGGGTTAAGAATGGTCATGTGGGGCGTATATTTGCTACGTAGAATTGTTAAGATAAGCACTATCATTACAAGCTGTAAACAACTGACTGGCTCGTGTTTATCTAAAACGAGAAGCTTGTATTTGGGTGTATTTCTTCAATAATGAATTAGAAAACATTTTTAACAACAGCTGTGTCTAGAGATCCATATCATCCACAGCATCAATTGAAAACAAAACTCAGCCTCTCCTTCAGTACTAGATGGGAATTTTCTAGTTGGAGCACACACCTCTATGAGTACAGTGGTTTACTTAATCTTTCTGAATTACATATGGTGCCTGTGGGGCCAAGGCTCTCCTATGATCAATGGTTTCCTATAGTGTATTTGTAAAATGCAATGAGATTTTTTTTAAACTTACATTTTTTTATTACCTTACATTAGCATAGTTTCTCAAATTTGATGGCCTGGAATATTATACTTTGTAATTAGAAGTCATAGTCTGTGTTTCATCTATTTAAACTTGGCCTAATTCTAAGTGTTTTTATATTTAAAGAGTTTACTTTCTGTGTAGACATCTAGGAGAAATAAAATAATACTTAATAATTGAAAAATACCCCTCTAAAGAAATATGTGCTACAGCAAATAGTGTCCATTTTCTTTATTTTAATTTCTCTCTCTCTCTCTCTCTCTCTCTCTCTCTCTCTCTCTCTCTCTCTCTCTCTCTGTGTGTGTGTGTGTGTGTGTGTGTGTGTGCAGGCACACAGACACCCATGGAGGTTACAAGACAACCTTGTTTTGAGACAGGACCTCTTGTTCACAGCTGCATATTCCAGATCTCTTAGCCCCCATGGATTCTCCTATCTTGGCCTTCCATCTTGCCATCAGAACACTGGGATTACAGACTTGTGCTACTGAATCCATTTTTAGATAGATTTGGGGCTCTGAAGTCGGGTCTTCACACTGGTTTAGGCACGGTGCCATCTCCCCAGCCTTGTCTCCATTTTCAATTCACCCTTCTTTCTCCCTTAGTGTCATTCATCTGAGCAACTATACACATCTGATGAAATTCATCAAATACCAGGAAGTAAAAGAAAAGTCTGTGAAGTGATCTTTACAGTTAAGAACTTAACTATCCTTTCAGTGTTTTCTGAATATGTAAGCATACATAGAATACGGAGAGTTACTTCCACTAAATGCATTTTAAATGAGAAATACCACTCAAAACTTTATTTATTTACTTATTTGAAAGAGAAGGCAGGAAGGAGACAGAGAGAGAGAGAGAGAGAGAGAGAGAGAGAGAGAGAGAGAATATGAATAGGTGTACCAGGGCTATCTTGCTACCTCAAATGAACTCCAGACACATCTGCCACTTTGTGCATCAGACTTTTACATTGGTGCTAGGGAATAACACCTGGGACAGCAGGCTTTGCAAGCAAGTGCCTTTAACCACTGAGCCATCTCTCCAGCCCTTCAAAACTTTATAATAACTTATTTTTTCAACTATTATTTAAATGCCTCCAGCAAATGATCTGCTCTGCTATCCATTACTGTATGTAGACCTCTCCTTCCCACTGTGCTCGAAGCTTAAGCCTCATGTGTACTTGCTAATACCATGAGCCATACACACTTCTTGCCTGGGGAAGCTGTTACTAGCAATGAGGCCCTGGTTTGCAGTTGATGTTGTTCTAATCAGCCCTTGAGGTCACACATGGGAGCAGACTCTGCTGAGTTTCCGAAGGCATCCTTTGAACCCCAGGCTTAGGAATGCCGCCTTGGACGATCTCTCACACATTAAAGTTGACAGTATGAATGTGGTCATGGTATCTCAGGGAACAAGATTGCACCTCCTGTTTAGTTTTGCCTCATTGCAGATTACCAGCTCCCCCCGTTTCCATGGGACTATTCCAATTGCAAGACATGGAGTCCAAGGGCTTCTTTCATGCAGCCCAATTTTCTTGCACTGGTACAACATCTCAACTCTTGCACACTGAGAGTGAACCTGAAACTGAAGAGTTTTTCAGGAAATCAGAAAGAATCAGACACAACAACTGTTGTGCATTGGTCTTCAGAGAAGAAAAACTCTAGAGCATTTCTCTCTCTGAACCCTTTGTGCTTTCTCCCCATAGCAGCCAATACAAAGCCTGAAACCCACTTGGCACTGAGCACCGTTTGGTTGGAAACGGCTGCTGTTGTTGTGCCAGTGGTTGCCCTAGGTGTTCATCATGAGCTCTTCAAATGATTGCTTTTGCAGTTGCAGATGGCTGTACCAGCCCCAAACAAAGAGGGTCACCGAGGGTTCTGCTTACATAGTGTGGTTTCTGGAAGGAATTCACCGCAGATTGTACAATGAAGCCCAGCACACAGGACTCTGCTGACCCAGGGAATTTTTACAAGGTTAAATCAGCCATAAATTCTGTCTGGGCCTAGTCTGCTCCCCAATGGCTCCTCTCGGGCTTTTTCTTGAGAGTTTGGATTAAACTACCTTCTTATGCATTAAAATATGCAACCCCAGCTTCCTATGGATGTATCTGTGCAGGCCAGACCTCTGGAAAATACAGAAAGTTGGACAGTCATGTCCTACCTTCAGGGCCATCTTTCAGAGAAGAGGGTTAAGGGATATGAAGTTTCATTTATACTAGATCTTGGCATTTACATTCTGTTTTAGAATTTATGTTACAAAGAAGGAAAGAGAGCGGAAACTAAAATAGCTTCCAAAGAGACAATTATTTTCCTTCTTACAAAATGAAAATACTATCAGAAGTTTCTTTGTAGATTTTTTAAAAAATAAAATGTTATTTGAAAATTTTATTTCATGCTTTAGAAAGTTCATTACTTTCTATTACTGCCAAATGTGTACTTGCTGACTTATCAGAAATATTCAGCCTCCCTTATCTTGATTCTGCTATCACCCTTGGACAGCTTATCCCTAAGACTAACTCATCTTGTAGTCAGGTCAAAGCTCTTTTGCAAAAATAGTTAATGCACTTATCATTGATAAGCATGCAGATCCCTCTGCCTGCTGGTACAGCGGGTCACCATGCTTCCTGTTAAGCCTGAGGAGGTAGTAAAAGATTCTTGTCTGCTTGGCTTTGCCTCCCCACCCCACCATGCCCTGCTCCGTCACTGAGCAGATACTGCTTTCTGCAACACTAAGGAGAAGCAAGCCTGCAGTCAGCTGAGTTTCTGTGGATCCTTCTATGCCTGGGAGCAGCTGGTCATATTTGTCCATCCCTTGTACTGATTTTTACCCCTGAAACCTTGGCTTGGATAGTTTCCTACAAAGGATGTGAAATCTTGCATGTGTGCCTGGTAAACTGCTGTCGGAGCTATTTTCAGAATGCAAGGGTGTTATGCTAGGAAGTCAGGACCATTTAAGTAAAACAAACAAGCAGTTATGGGGTTTTATTTCTGCATAATCTGTAATTTTGAGTTGCAGTTCCTCTGAGGGGAGGAGCAGCCCGAGATGGTTATGGTGTATTACAAGGTAATTGCTATAGGAACGAGTCCAGGGTCCTACTGTAATTTAGCCATTGCAAACAGCTAAAAATATCAAAACATATTATGGAAGTCCCTTTCTTCTACTTGATCTCTAGTCATTCAAAACATACCCCTTATCTTTTCATTTATGTGTTTTAAAAAAAACAAAGCCAGCTCAAGCATGAGGTACATGTTCTAGCCCTCACTGGCTGCTCACACAAGAAGGCTGAGCCCAGGGCGCCTGCTGGTGTCTTACAGATTGTTTTTGCAATGTCTGCTCCTGGTCTAATAACTACCACTGGGGAGGAAAAATGGAAGAATCCATTTTTCCTCTCTAAATTACACGGCAAGAAAGCCCATGATGTCACTTTCCTTGAACAAATAACAGTGGGGGGAAAATTGTTTTATTGGCTTTTTGAGATAAATACAAAGTGTTATGTAGGGAGAGCCATGATGCACTGGGAAAGAAACAAAAGAATGTGGAACTGTCCAAATGTTTGTCTCCACCAGAAATGTCACTGGGTTCTGCCCTGGGGGTAGAGTCCTGCCCTGCCTTTGTTGGTATAGTCACAGGGCATATTCTCAGTGGGCAGCAGGCAAGGCGGAGGCAGCTGAGACACAGTCTCATTAATGATTCAACACGCCACCCTAGTGGCCACTGGAGCTCACAGAGCTCCTGTAGATTTGAAATGGATGCTCAATTCATTGCCTTGGCTCTTCTGGAAAGAGGAACTCAGCTGGGCTGCCTGGGCAAAGTGACCTGGGAACCCTAAGCATTACCTGTGACTCTCCCCCTGCACCCTTGCAGCCCCTGGTCAGGGGTAGGGGGTCAGGGGCTTCTCAAGCTTCCACTGTGGTCGGATTCATAGGCAAGATAGAGAAAACATGTTCCAGAGGATTCCTTACCTGCTCATGACAGCCTCGGCCTCACCTTCCTGGCCTCTTCTTCTTAGGAGAAAATGTTGTCTCACTTCCACAGGAAAGACAGAACAGACCCCTGAAGATTAAAGTCACATAGGATTGTCCTCATCTGTGGTATATTTATGCCTACCTAGTAGATAAATACTACAAAAGTGCTGAAAAGTCTGATTAAAAAAATAAAACTACTCATGCTACTGGTTTACACCAGTGTTGGCTCTACAGCCTGCTCAGTCAGCCAGACTTAATACTTTTGTTGTGATTAGACATTTTTCCTTCCCCTATGAGAATAGGATGTCACAGTGTTGGCCTCAATGGGTTTTGCTATTGGATTAGTCTTCAGCCAGAAAGCTCAGAGCTGAGTATGAGGTTCAGAGGCTCATGTCTTAGAAAGTCGTCAACAGCATTAAGGAAAATAGCTTAAATCAAAAGAAAGGCATCTCTCTAGTGAGCAGTGAAGTTCTGAGATGAAGGGATGCCCCAGGCCTGTCGTGAAGAGACAGGGGTACCCCTTGCTGTGAGTTGGGAGGGAAGATCACATAGTGAGCATCTTACCACTGTGGGTCTCAGGCTGGATGACAAGTAAGCATCTTGAATGATGTGAAAGAAATGTTTTTCTCAGACCTGGCTAATATTTAAGGAAGAAAGCATTAAGGTTCAGTTTCCCTGTTGCCATAAATTTCATGAATATGCGAGGCACTGTGCCACATGGTGTGGATGAAGGCTGTGGCTAAGAGAGCCGACCTTCGTGCTCTGGAGTGTATAGTTAAGTGCAGAAAACAAAACCCCAGAAGAGTTACAGCAGGGCCATTCAGGTGCAACGGGAGGAAATAACGACAGGAACTGTCTCATTGGCGTGCTGCTCCCACTTAGACACTCAGTGGGGTCATCAGGTACCCGGCTGCATATCAGGGACATCATAGACCTGATAAATATCACATATTGTGATGATTCCACAATACGGACTGCAGCACTCCACACTCCCCACAGGGAGCTATCATTGCAGGTAGACCAGATGCCTTAGTGGTATTCATTTAGCTCTGTACTATGAGCTGTTAGACTTCCTGTAGGAGAGTGTCTGATAAGAAAAGCAAACTAGCTACCTTTTTTTCCCTAAGATACTCACATACATTCTCAGTGCACCACTTCTAATATTATCTGTGTGAATTTTTCCCCATACACAAAACAATTTCCTAGTAGACACCACCAGGGTGTCCTAGAATTTAATAGTACCTATTAAGTAGTGTCAGTTCTGATACTCTCGTGTAGCATTGGAGTAAGCTCACACAGCTTTGGGGATCCATCTAACAACACTGCCCCCACTTCAGGTGTCATTTATAAGTCCCAGGTGTGATACCCAGCTTCTTCCCCCACCAGCTGCTGGGATTCTCATGGTGTCCTTGTCAGGTGAATAACGAGTAACTCACAGACCTCAAACCCTTTACTTACATTTACTCACATATTATAAAGATACAGACATGATGTAACCAGATGGAGTGCTACAGAGAAGGAGGGGCACAGAACTTCTATACCACCTCCATTAGACCTCACACACACATACCTGTCCAACAACCCACAAGCTTTCTGAACCCTGCTGCTCAGGCACTTTTATCAGGGCTTCATTATGTAGACATGATCAATTCTAAACTCAATCTCTGTTCCCTCCTTCCCAGAGAAGGGTAGTTGGAACCTGAAAATCCCAAGCTTCTAATCATGACTTGATCCTTCTGGTGACGTCCCCATACAAGAACCAGGAATGAGTTGCCTCTTTAAGACACAAAATACTCCTGGAATCTAGGAAATTCTAAGATAGTAGGCTCTCTGTGTAAGGATCCATCAGAACCAAAGAAATGTATATTTCTTAATATATCACAGTCTCCTAAGGACCCACTGCTAACTCACTGCATCAGAAATCCAATGTGGCCAGGCGTGGTGGCGCACGTCTTTAATCCCAGCACTCAGGAGGCAGAGGTAGGAGGATCACCGTGAGTTCAAGGCCACCCTGAGACTACATAGTGAATTCCAGGTCAACATGGGCTAGAGTGAGACCCTACCTCAAAAAACAACAACAACAAAAAAAAAGAAACCCAACGTGACAGTGGAAATGTCCTGTGGATAGAACAGAAAAGAGGCAGGGGAAGCTGTGAAACTGTGGACTCCATCTTTCTATCACTTTAGATGATAACTTAGGAATGAAGGAACTGTAAGCCAAACTTACTTTCTCCACTTAGGTATGGTTTGGAAAAGACCAGTAGCTTCCAGAGGAACCCCTTGAGAAAGTTCATTTCTAAGTTCTCTTCTCTGGCTAAGATGAAGATTCTCAGACATGGTACTGTGACTCTAAGTAGTAGGCTCTTTGCTTCATTTTGACTTAGCTGCAGCCCTCACCTGTCTGACAAATGGTGGAGATATAGAAGTACTAAGAATCACTACTTCTGAGACTTAAGAAGAGCAGATTCCAGGACTGGGGAGATGGTTCAGTAGGTAAAAGGTTTGCCTTACAAGTTATGAGGGCTTGAATTTCCTCCCTAGAACCTACATAGAAATGCTTGGTGTGACGATCCTGCTTCTAATTCCAGAACTGAGGAGGTCGAGACAGGGAGATCACTGGCCAGACAGTCTAACCTCATTGCTGAGCATCAGGCCAATGAAAGATTCTGTCTAAAAGGTGGACAGTGTTCCTGACGATGACACCCAAGGTTGGTGCCTGGTCTACACACACACACACACACACACACACACACACACACACACACACTTTTAAAAAGAAAGAGAGAAAGAAAAACAGCTTCCAGACAGTGAGGCTAACTCTGGGACGTCTGGTCCAAGCAAGGGCCTGTATAGCTTTCCCCAACTGGACAATCATGAGAATGTTATATTTTCCCACATCCTAAAAGTCTGTCACTAATCACTGGGAAATGGAAACAGACCCTGCTGCTGCTTGCTGGGGAGTCTTTCAATTATGGGAGATCAGCCCAGTGTGAAGACCACCATCAGCAATCCTGGCTTCTCCATTGCCCTTAAGTATCAAAAGGAACTAATTTCAGTAGCATACCTCTTCATGGTCCTCTACTGTCCTCTGGGAGGGGTAATCATGAGCAGAAAAATAGCTACCCGCTAAAATCCTAGACAGCCTGACCTACCCAGGCTTGCCTTGCAGCATGCTTTCTAAGTGCAAGGTAAGTGAAGTAAATTTGCAAATAAAGAACCCTGACTATCACAGTCACAATGGAGAACCCACCTGTGGGTGCTGTGTCTCCTTGCCAGTGAGCTGGCCAAGGCTGCTGCTGTACAGGTGCAGATCCAGTGGAAAAGTGTTGTGATCTCTCAGGTGGGCCATCTTTGTGTGTGTGTGTGTGTGTGTGTGTGTGTGTGTGTGACTCAGAGGTCAGAGGACAGCCTCCGGTGTTGTTCCTTGGGCACTATCCTCATTTTTGGAGACAGTGTCTCTCATTGACCTGGAACTCATTAAGTTAGCCTGACTAGCTGCTCAGCCAGCCCCAGGGCTTGACCTGATTCCACCTCCTTAGAGCTGGCATTACAGGTGTGCACTACTGAACCTGACTTTTTGACGTGGTTTCTAGGGAACTGAGATCTTTGTGGTTGCAAGAAAAGCACTTTACCAAACTGAGCTGTCTCCCTTCCCACATGCAAATTCCTCAGGACAGATCAAAGGAGACTTCTTTGCTGGGCTTCGTTATATAGAATATTGGGTTATGTGTTTTATCGTTGTTATTTAGCAGCTTCGCTTTTTCTCCTCTCTTTAAAAACTTGAACCAAATCTTTCAACGCTCTTTACATAATTCTTGGAGGTGTTACCTGGGCTCTGAAGCCAGAATTTCAAAGTCCATGTTTTTTCTATACCTAAAAAGAAGTGGAATTACATTTTAAATTGTGTTAAGAATTGAATCAGACAAGAAAGGCTTCTTCCAGGTTAGGCTGGAACCGAGTTAACTCAGAAGCATTTGAAGGACTTTCTATGGGAAGCCGCCTGGGGTGAAGGCACTGCCTACACAGTGTGCCAGCCTGCATTCTGAAAAGCCACTCTGTGGCCTGTGGGCTGGGAGTGTCAGCTTCCTTCTCCTCTGCTCACTGCTGTTGCTTTTGTAAACACAGGTTTGTAATTCCATCTCAGCTGTTATTCTGAGGGCAAAACTGGATGGTTGCTGGCTGTTTGGTTGCGGAGCCTCCTTGCCAACTGGTGGCCAATCCTGACTAGCCCAGTTCTGAGGTTCACTGGGTCCCCAAAAGAACAGGCCATATAGGTTACTTTTCTCAATGTAGGAACAAAACGCCTGACACGAACAAGTAAGGGAGAGTTTATTCTGCCTCCCACATGGTTTGAGAGCACAATTGATCATGGCAGCCAGAGCAGCCTTCATTCACCATGGAAAGGGAAGCAGGAGGCAGCTGGTCATATTGTGTCCTGAGTCAGGAAGCAGAGAGATGAATGCTAAGGTAGCTCAGTTTCTTCTTTTTTTAGTGAGTCCAAAACACCAGCCCATGGGATGGTACCACCTGTATTCTTCCCTTCTCAGTTAACCTTTCTGAATAGGTCCTGGACACACCCAGAGGTGCACTCCTCCATTCTAAACTCTTTCAGGTTTACAATCAATCAAGATTAACCTTCAAACTTTTCTTAGGAAAAGAGAAGGGACAGCACGCATCCGAGATCACTTCTACCCAGAGTCACTCAAGCGTGTGTACTTCATGTTGATAGCCATTGCTTAGTAATCAGTGCACTTTCTTCCACTTCTCCTTGAGATGTGTTAGGAACTCCTCAGATCTGTCTTGCTGCTCCTGGTTTAGTCTGTACACAGTGGGAAGAAATCTCATTTCTTAACAAAAAATGCAGAGCAATTTGATCCCGTTTCTTTTGTTGAAGCCTAAGTTAATTCTATTTAACCATGAGTGATAGTCAAGTCATACCAGCAATGTTTTTAGTAGGTGGGAAATGTTTAGCTTGTGTGAGGTGGGAGATGAGGGACTCCAGATTATTTGGGGAGGCTGAGGAACCAGATCCACACAAAAAACATATGATTAAGCATAAGCTTCCTAATGGAGTTATTATGGGATGCTGAAGAGGCCTTTATTGCATTAACTTGGAGCTATAAAGTAAAGGTTCTTGTGGGCCTATATAAGAGGAAAGAAAAGTCTCCCCTCCCCACCTCTCCCTTTTCCCCTTTCTCCCTATCTGCTTTTTTACCCATATATATATATATATATATATATATATATATATATATATATACACATATATATATATATTTATATACATTGTTTTACAGAAATAACAGCAATCCTGAAATACCCAAAGCAAGATTAATTTAGTTGGTACCAAACCAGACACTGGGGATTGTTGTCTTTGTGGTTTAGTAGGCAGCTAAGCCGACCTGTTTACCCACGTTAAGCTAGAAGATTATTTCAACTTGCCTTAGGCTTGAACTTTCCCTATTATAAAACCAGAAGTACAGACCTATTGGCTTTATGTTAGTAATGCAGAGAAAGACAAAGAGAGAGACGAGAGAGAGAAAGAGGGAGAGAGAGAAGAGAGAGAGGAGAAAGACTGTTGGCTTGGGAAAATCTGGAGCATGTGCTGTGTGAAATGTCCTCGCCTGTACCTGTAGCAGGGCCTCACAGGGCTCTGTGTTTGACCTCACCTCTGGGAACAGATAATGCCTGTCTCCTTTGGTCACCAGATGTCTAGTTTTCTTGTGAGATCTGACATGTGAGCTGCCATGTTAGAAGTCTCTGTTTCCTGGCTGCCAGGAGGTGAACAGCTCTGTTCCAGCACACCCTCTCCCCCATGTTGCTCTTCCTCCACATGGCTCTGCATTGAGCAACCGTGAATTGAAACCAGTGAAACCAAGAGTAAAAATAAATCTTTCCCCCTTTCAATTGTGTCTGGCATTTTGTCACAGCAATGAAAAGTTGACTGATCATTGCCCTTTCTTGATGCCCATCTCTCTGGTTTTCTGTCAGTGAAGTCTGCAGTGCACACTTGAAAGCAAGGACAAGTGGAGATGCTCTGGTGAGCACAGCCAGCACTCTTACTATCTTCACAGAAACATCCAAGGGTCGAAATAAGGTGAAGAATCATTTTGAGGAATTAGTCCCAGGAAGGGAAGGGAAGGTCCCAGGGAGAATAATATGATCTTTGTTGACTGTGTTCTATTGTGTTATCTTTCCATCTTCGAGTTGCTTCTTTGGGTTTATGTCTCCCTGGCCTTTGTTTATAAAACCAAAAGATTAAGAAAACAAAGGGCAAAACAGAAGGCATTTTTCTTTCATGCTACATGGAATATGGATGGTAGGAGTCATGAATCAGTGCTCTCTTGGGTGGGAACAAAAATCATTAAGCTTATCTTCCAATACCGCTGAAAGCTAATTTCATTACACTGTTAATGCTGTAAGTAAAGACCAGGTAATGCGGGGAGGTACTGGTGTTACGTGGTGTTTTCGTTTGGAAAGCCTGCAGTGGTATACTTACAAGTAACATACAGGGACCTGATTTTCAAGTCAGTCTGTGCAAGTGCAGGGTTCCAGAGGAGGTGGAGGAGGTAGAGAGGACATGAGTCAAAGAGTGCTGGCTAACTGTGAACCAAGGCCTGCGGCACGTGGCTTTTAATACCATTCCAAATGTGGTAGGTAGCTGTCATCATCTCTGTTTTACAGAGGGGGAAACATGTTTAGAGAGGTTAAACAGTTTGCCCCAAAGCACACAGCTATTAAGTAGCTCAGCCTGCATTTGAACCCCAGCATCTCTGGTCCATCTTCCATAGTACTTCCCAGAAGGAACTCCGGGGAGGCAGAGGGTTGGAATCTATGATGGAAAAGGGTAACTTCCTCTCCCAGACATTGCTCCTCTGAAGTTTTTAGGAAATTAGATTTACTTATCACTCACTGTCCAGCTCAGTATTTATATAATTGTTGAATATTATCTTACCAAAATGCAGATGCTGAAGTCCTAATCTCCAGGACCCCAAATGTTACTGTTTCTTTGACAGGTCATTGCAGGTGCAATTAGTCAACATGAGATTTTTTTTTAATTTTTAAATTTTATTTATTTAGTAAGTTAGTTAATTAGTTAGTTATTTAAGAGACAAAGAAAAAGAGAGAGCAGGTATGTTGGGGCCTCCTGCCTCTGCAAACAAACGCCAGGTGCATGCACCACTTTGTGCATCTGGCTTTATGTGGGTACTGAGGTATTGAACCTGGGCTGTCAGGCTTCGTAAGCAAGTGCCTTTAATCACTAAATTATCTCTTCAACCCCCAAGATGAGATCTTACCAGAATAGGCTAATCGCTGATTCTACAAGATTCATATTCTTGGTTGGCTTGTTTGTTTGTTTTAAGGGGAGGGCAATTTGAACCTGGGCAATTGGCAGTGCAAACCTGATGACCCCTAACATCCACATAAAGGCTGAGAGTAGTAACATGTGCTTGTTAAAATCCCACAGCTGAGGATGCAGACAAGAGAATTCCTGGATCCTGCTGGCTAGCTAGTCTAGCCGAATGGGTAAGTTCTAGGTTGAGGGCAAGACCCTTTCTCAAAAAAATAAGGTGGAGAGCAACCAAGACAGAGAACTGATGTCGACCTCTGTCCCTCTCCACTACACACACACACACACACACACACACACACACACACACACACACACACACACACACACACCAGTATATGAAGATTACTGTTCTGCTGCCTCAAACCTAGGATCTACCAGAAGTTACAAGAGAGACCTAGATCAGACCTTTCCCTTCAGAAGGAACTTAGTACTGCCAGCCAAGACCTTGACCTTGATTTATGACCTCCAGAATTGAGGCAAGGAATTTCTCTGTTGAAGCCACTCAGTGTATGATTATCTGCTTCAACAGCCCTAGCAAACTGGTAAAGCAAACATCTCATGACATATTTCCTCCATGCCTTCAGTCTCATCTTCATCAGTCCAGGCTGGACTCTGGGTTCTTCTAAGTTGTTTATGTGTGATGATGGTAAAGGCTAGGGGCCTGCCTCAAAGCATTGTTTTTGCAATACATGGTGTTCATCTCCCTGCCTTCCAAATAAATGTCCTCACCTGTATACCCGGCAGGTTCCCAGCCCCTCCTCCAATAGCTCACCCTCACTGTGGATGACTGTTTCGCATGCCACAATAGATTTTATAAGTCTTCCTTGGTTGAATGTCAGGATATTATAGCATGAGGATTGATCTTGGTATGTTCTTTTGTCTGGGTCTTTTATTTTGCCTTATATTGTTTATTCACAGATTTTGGAAGATTGCACATTTTGTTTAATTATGTTGGAGACAGACTGGCATTTTAGCTCTTATAGTCTGTGGGAGAGAAGTTGATAGCAAAAATTATGTGGAATTTAAATTGTGTTTGGTGAAGGAAGTGGAAATGAATAAAGCCGTTTTACCATGAAAAGTAGGTATTCCGCCTTGAATCTTGGAATGGGCTTTTTTTTTTCTTTTTTAGCTAGAAATGTTCTAAGTGCTGCATTGTCTATTTTGTTTGCCTTTTACAAGCCTGACTGTTATAAAAAGGAACTTTGTATCTGTATTTGCAAATTTGAGCCTAGCAGCTGTGGTTTGAAGGTTTAATCTGGGATCATCGAACTGAGATGCAAATGAGTTTGAGTCATTTGCCTGTGATATTGTCAAGTTTTACTTATCAGAAATCCTACACCACGTGGTAGGCACCTCCAGCCTCCACACCAGGTCTGTTGCATTTCAGAATTGTAAGAATGGCAGTGTTTTGGTGATACTAACTTAGGAAAATCATCACTCTGGTTGTAACCTCTGTTCCTTGCTCACATGTGACTGTCCTGGGGGTGTGGACAGAGCTCCTTTTCTGTTCTTACTACATTAACTGTGTGTCTGATTAGTTGGAGGGGAGAAAAAATCCCTCGTGAAACCACAAAGCTTTTTGTTTCCCATGTCTTTCAAAACGTGGCTGATTTAATTTGAATGAAATTTTAATTGGAAAAATTCTGCCAAGATTCAGCCCTGATTTGAATATTTATAGATATGTTAAGAATCTCTACATACCTGGGGTCTAATTTGAATTGCTTCACTGGACCTGAGCCCTAATCATACACTAAGAAGGGGTCTGTGTGATAGTGAAATTACCCATGCACAGTGGGCCGCAATGGGAAGCCAGCGGGGGAAGTGGCGCCATGCTTGGCCTCCTCTGTTTTAATAGCAGCGGTTTGTCTGGATACATTTTTCTGGCTTGTGAGCACTTAGCTGTGGAGGTGGAAATACGTATGATTGATATGAGCATGGAACCTGGAACATACAACTTTCAGAGACAGCAGGCTGGGTTGCAAAAACTTGGGAAAGCGGAAGATGATTTCAATCCTGGTTCATTCTTTCCTGGTTGAGGTTTGTGTTCCTGGATTGAACTTTCAGCACTTCTCCTCCTTCGTCTCTACAATAGGGAGAAGAGGATATCCAGGTCCCACCAGCTTGGGGTGGGCAGCACTATGGCACCTGCCCTGGCCTGGGCTGCTGGGGATCCTGGTAGAGGTGGATAGTAAGGGCAGAACAGTCCTTCTCTGAATGTGGTTTTTTGATGATTCTGGCTAGTCCAATGCAGAGCCTGCTTTCCCAAACCATCCTCCCCCCACCCCCATGAATACTTGATGTCTAAAACAGAATCTGTGTGGTGCTTACCTTTGTCTTTGAATGTTGATGTGTGTGCCCACGCAACAGAATGATGCTTCTAACTAGACAATTCAGCTGTGGTTCCAGTCAGCTCAGCTTGCATCCAGGAGCTTAGAAATGCAATATCCTAAATGTATATAATGTAAATTACACATAACTCTCTCGGGCTTTCCTGACGAGCTGCAGCCACTGAGAAGACCTGAGCAGGGGATGTAGTTTCCTTGCAGTGACTATAGATTCCTAGCCCCTTGGCAACTCCTGCCCAAATGCTGTTTAGCACTGGCTGTTTGCTGACATTTCTTGCAGAGTAAGACTCCATTTCCTTACCAAACACAAGGTATTTCTAAGCAGCCTTAATTTCCTTCAGTCAGTAGAGTGAGTGCAAAAGAGCACGGGTTGTGCAGAAAGGTTCTTTGCAAAATAAATTTGTAAGGCTTTGGTGAAAAACAAATTTTAATTCTGCCCCAGTGACTTGTTTAGTAAATGTTTTAAACAGATGTAGCGGAGACTCCTGGAATGGAAGGCTCAGGTGTACCAAGCCCTTTCAGCTTCTCTTGAGCTGGGGCACAGGATGACCCCTTCCTGGCTCCTCCAACTTCCCATCACTGGCATAGATTTTAAACTTGTTGTATATATATATGATATATATATATAATATATATATGATATATATACATATATAAAAAGGTTATATATATGGTTACATATATGTATATATGAAATGTGAAAATTTTCATAGAATATGCTTAGTGCTTTTTATTTGCATGTGGCATAGGAAAACCAGGCCTCACTAGTATTTTCATGAAGATAAATGAATACCAAGTGGCTGTGAAGAAAAAGAGGCAACCAATGGGGAGATAACATTAGGGTTGGGAGATCTCAGCCAGGAGCTGTTTCTATGTGGAGCAGAATACATCAAATATTATGCTCACCTTTTCTCTTATTTGCCTGTCAATAGCTATTTCTTCATCCTCAGAGAATAAAGCCTGTGCTTCCGTTGAAAAAGGTTATATATGTGTGAAGTTTACACATTTGAAGAGCAAAAGGCTTCCTTTTTGCAGCCCCTACCAAATAAAAGTCTCCTGAGGTGCCTTGGCAACTGAAGTTGCTGGGTGATGTCATGCTTGTGTGGGAGATCTGTATTTCTTAGATTGACTGAGCCTTTGAATACTAACTTTGATATGCTATGTTAACCATCTGGAGACATTTTACAGTTGTTGTCAGAAGGTTGACTGAGGTCTCTAATGCAACATAAGGAGTTGATGGAAGCTTAATAGAGTTTACCAGTTGCACTGATTTGTGAATGACAGCCCCACAATAACCCTTGGCCCAGAGAGATGGCTGCTGTGTGTACTGCTTGAATGAAGGTGGCAAGGAGTAGAATGAGAGTCAGGAATTTGGTAGTAATTTGGAAAGTGCTTGAATTGTGTACACCAACCCCAGTTGGGAAACTTTGCCCTTCTGATCATATGTATGTCGTTGATTTATTCCCCATTTATTCACCTGGTAGAATGCACTTGAATGTAAGAATTTTGTACATTAAACCTCATTGCTCAATAAGAAGCATAGTGCATTTCAGTATATCACAGGTACATATTTAGTTCTGGACCTACGCTAAGCCTAAGCTTCTGGAGAATCATCCTGTATGCCTGTAGATTCTGCTGCAGAGGTTGTAGTTACTCGGCAATCTTTATATAGAGAAAGACCAAGCTATCTTTGTTTACTTATTTCTCATATCATTCCCCATTGTGTAAAAATATCAGGGTCTGGGAAGAAGGCCCTGTGGTTTAAAGCACTTGTTTGCAAAGCCTGCATGGCTGGGTTCAATTCCCATGCCACCCACGTAAGTCAACTTAAAAGGTGGTATGAGCATCTGGTGTTTATTTACAGCAGCAAGGGGCCCTGATGTGCGCGCGCGCACACACACACACACACACACACACACACACACACACACAAATAAATAAATAATTTAAAAATATGTAGAACTATACTCCATACATCTGTACCTATACTTATATTCCTATATTCAAAAATCCAACACATTGATGCATATATCTAATATACACATATAAAAATAAAGGAGAGCAGAACAGAATAGAAGGCAAGAATAGTGGAAATGAGAATGATATTTAAGTCAGCAGGAGGCAATGCTGAGGGGATGAATGGATAGAAGAGAAATGAAGAGCGAGTACTGAGGAGGGAAGAACATAGGTGGTTGGTCACACAACTGTCAGATGCTGGTGTTTTGACACAATACAAGATATCTTGGGAAAACAGGGTCTAATCATCAGCTTCTCTGGTGGCAAGAACATGAAGCGGGAACTGAAAGGTTGGAGTGGGCTCCTTCAGGTCCTCCATTCACTGCAGCCCCAGATATGGGCTAGGAATGAGTTTGCCTAGGCCTGCACAGATCAAAAATAGGCACGGACAGCGCAAAGCCAACAGCTTTAGGAAGACTTCTCATTGGCCTTTGAAAAGTCAAGGGGAATGCTGAGGATTCCTTAGGTTGTTCTAAGAGAGTTTGTTTGGATTGCAATGAAGAGTTCCTGTAAGAAAGTGGCCCCAGGATCAGAAAGGATGCTACGTATTTGAGAGCCCCTCAAAGTTCCTTCGGCAACTGATTGAATTATTTTGCAACAGATTAGATGTAGAAGCCTAGTTTTGACCACTGCCCAATGCTCAGACATTTTGAAGGACCATCTGGCCTATTTTGAAGTCACAGCCCAATCCCACCTCTGAGAACACCCACTAGTCTGGGAAGAATAAACACCATGGTTTTCAAGAGAAGTGTTATAGAGTTTTGCAAAGATTAATTTTCTTCCTTAGTTATATCTTAAGATAGGAGACATCTGCAAATCCCCCATTGTTTGTTTTTGGTATGTCTAATTTATGTGGCTTTTCTCTCTGGTCATTGGGATGAGGCCAAATTTAGTTTAACAAATTCCTAAAGCACATCTAACAAATTCTTTCCAAATGTTTCCATGGTTCCATAGAAAATAGACCATTCATCTCCCACCCTGTTGAGAAAAGCCAGTATGTCAACCTCTTTGAGGCTTGTGTCCTCAATGAGAAATTAACATGCAGAAGGGCATGAAAGTGATACGCTGCGTTGGGTTTACCAAAAAATGATAAACTTGGCTTTGGAAGGTTGAGATTTATAGTCCTACTTCATCTTCTCCAAACTGCTCAGTAGACTTTCTTGTCTAACAACGTGGTAGGGGCCGTTGGCAAGATCACAAAGTGTTATCTCAAGCGTATCCTGGGATGATGTCTTAGCTGCTACAGTTCACAGATTCCACTTTAAACATACCTCCAGTTGCAGTGCTGGATGTGCTCATGCTGAACACATAGAGGACATCCCAGTGCTGCCCGTGGGGTGCTTCCAAGGGCATCTACGTGTGTGTGTGTGTGTGTGTGTGTGTGTGTGTTTGTGATGTTTGTGCCTCGCGTACATATGTGCAGAAGCTGGAGGAAGGCATCTATCACTTTTTCCACCTTATTTCCCTGAGACAGCTGAAAAGGAAGCATTAGTGACCCCTCCTGTCCCTGCCCAAGTCAGGACTGGGACTCTAGGCACATGCAGCCCTACGCAACTTTGACCTAGGCTCTGGGGATCAAACTTAGGTCATGGTGCTGGCATAGCAAGTGTCATTGCTCCCCGAGCCACCAACTCAGCCTCAACATCAGCTTTTCAAGTCTCTTTCTTTATTCACATGCTAAGCTGAGGCTGCCCACCTATCATTTTGCACTGGCCTTCCACCAGGAAGTAAGATAGGACATGTGCCTTTCAAAAGGCCTCTGTTCAAAGTCACTGGAGAAGGGGCAGCATGTACTTAGTGTGCAGCTGAATACTCTTGGGGAAAGCAGGCAGTGTGAAGGTTTGACCCTCTGCTAGATGACAGGAGCTGGTATCAATGGGTAGATGAGGCTGACCTGAGAAACGTAGGGCCAAGGTGGGCAGAAAGGAGCCCCTGCCATTGCACTCCCTGGCTCTGTTCTTTCTCTTTTATCTCTGTCTCTCTTGTTGATACTTTCAGTCTTCCGTGGACTCTCTCTCCTTTCATTCCCCAAAAAGCACGCCTACAGCAGCAATGAAAGAGGAATTCACTAGAGGCGAGTGGGTGGGAAGAATGCTATTTTAGAAAAGTATCTATATAAATGGAATTTAGTTCTAAAAAGAAGTTCCTCAGAGATTGTGTGGGATTTCAAATCTAAGAAATGAACATGAGATAGACCATACAGATGAAATAAATGCAAATAAGGTCCACATATTACAAAATGCCTTCTTTCTTTCCCCATCCTCTATGCTTTGGCTTAGAAAATATGTGGGAGGAAAGATGCAGAGTTAACCTGAAAGCAGAAAAAAGTGAGGAATTTTAAAAAGGAGCAAGTGGAAGAGAAGGAGACACCCAAGGAATGAAACAGCTTAGGAGAGGGTCACTGCAACATAGAACTACACACCTGTGAGTCAGTATGATATTGACATAAATAAGACGCTAGGGCTCATCTTGAATAGGAGACCAAGTTTAGAGCTCTCCAAAGTCACTTAAAGAAAAAAAATGCAACATGGGTTCACATGGCAACTCCCTGAAAATCTACTTGTGCATCCCAGCTAGTCCTGCCTCTTCCTTGGAACTCTGGGCTCCTAAATCCTGATGGGCAGTTTGCAGTCGGTTAAATACTCAACTATCTTGCAAGTTTTTGACAAGTAGCCCATCTTCAGACAGATACATGATCACCAAACTAAGCCTACCTGAAGAACTCAATGAAAGCAGAAAGAAGGAACATTCGTTTCCTGCTTCATAAATGGCATGTAACTCTCCAGCTAACCAAGGATAGAAAATGTTTGCCAGGTTTCTGGAAAGTGAAGGACCTGGGATAGAACCCAATGAATGATGGATGACTGCATGGACGATTCCAGTGAAATCTGTGTCAGAAGGTTATTCTTACATTTCATTTGCTTTCATCTAGATTGTAGCAACTCACAGTCCTGGAAGGAGCGGGCTGTTGATAGCTCTCCTGTTTCTGCAGCCCTTCTGCAGGGTTTGCACATCAGTCAGAACAACAGTAGGCTGAACTTGCTTGATTTTGCATTTAATAACATCCTGTTGATAGTTTGAAGTTTCATGCCAGATAATCCACACCACAGAAACTATGAAGGCTACAAACCAGGGTGTCATTTCCACCAAGAGCTCATTGGTAAATATTTACCGTCATGCCACTGGGCAGGAAAGCAGCATGAGGAAACTGTATCCTTTCTTTCTAAATTATAGCAATCCCTCAGTATCCACGGGAAATGGGGTGTAGGACCTCCTACAGATAGCAAAATCCTAGGATGCTCACTCAAGTCCCTTCTAGAAAATGGTAGTGTTTGCTTAGAACGGGCATGCATCCTCTTTTCTACATCATCATCTCTAGATTACTTGATTAATCTAAGATAATAAATGTCACGTTCTTCTGTGTTGTTTAGGGAATGATGGTAAGAAAGACTTCACACGTTCAATACAGACACAACTTTTTTCTGAGTATTTTCAACCCATGGTTGCTTAGGTCTGTGGCTATATAATACATGTATATGGAAGGGGCTGATTATATGTATTTTAGCTGTTTTAAATCCTCCTTTTATTTTCCCTGAGAGTACATGCTTGTATGTGTGCCCCCAACCTGTTGATCCTAAGTAAAGAATTTACCATTCTTTAGCTGCAGAGAGAAATGAGAACACATTTTCATTTTCAGGGTTTGTTTAAGAGTTTTGCAACAAGTTGAAGAAAATCATGTCTGCTCAGCTAAGCAATTTGGTGTCTGTTGATAGCCAAACAGCCTGGAAAATTATCTTTGCCTCAGCTCACCCACTGAGCCAGGGAATGCTGCAGACAAGCAAGCTGCTTCCAGGGGCCTATTGTGTGGGACTCCGCAGCGCAGTGGTGAGGAGAGGCAGGTATATGATTTAGCCATCTCCCTCTGCCTGCTTTGCTCAATAAGTGACCACTGCCAGATAGCTATTGTGTAGCTGTTCTATCAACACGGGGGTAATTTCTTCTCTCTCATCCCTCAGGGAGCTATGAAAAAAAACATAGACAATCACCGAAAGAGTTTCCAGCAAACCACATAGAAATTGCTGGAGATAGGAAGATGTCCCAACCTCCTTAGCATAAAATGCTGAGATTTCGTTTGCTTTTAAATTGTGTCTCTTAGAATGGGGAGTCATATGACTTTTGTGACAGCGTATCTTTAGGAGGCATCTTGGTTAGTAGGAGTAGGTGGGTAGGAAAGAATTCAACCTACTAATATTCTAGAGTCAAAGAACGTTGGCACCCAGTCTCTCTGATCATGTGAAAGAGGAAAGCGGACGGCTGGAGGTTTTCTGGGCATGCAGGAACAACACCCTGGATTTCCAGGCCACATGTCTGTTCCCCTCTCTGCCACTCCCATGCTCTGTAGAATGCTGACAATGGCAGGTGCTGTGGGGAGCCTTCTGCATTCTTCTGGCTTCATGGGATGGGCACTGAACAACTGCAGCCTAGGCACAGATGGACCTTAGAAGATGTGGAATGATAAGACATAACCCTTGTCTCAAGGAAGCATGCATTCCCACCTGCTTTCTGAACAGGGACCACCCCCAAGAAGGAGCAGTTATATGCTTCAGGTCTGTAAAGGCAGGAGAAAGCACATTTAGCTGGGTTCCTTATTTGTTTAGGGGGAGGCATAAAAATAAACTTTTAGAAGTCAAGGCTAACATGTGGCACTTTTCTTAGCATGTAGATTGGTACTGAAAGACTTACAGGCATTTCTCTGGAATGACCTTTCCTGAAGACAGATGTTGGATTCCCAGCCCCAGGCAGAGCACACATGGGAGAGTCAGAACCTCTGGGAAGTGTGGGTCTAACCTGGGAAAGCATGTTGGAGTGGGTCTAACCTCTGAAGGCTTCCTGAAGCATGAAGTTTGCTTGCTTCCACTTTGCCCCAAGCATAAGCAGAAAGGACTTAGAGTAGCAGTAGAAAAAACTCAATCTTCTCTTTCACGTCTCACTGCATTCATGGGGGAATCATGGAAAGAGAAGGGAAATGGATTTTGGAATAGAACAAGCCTGAATCTTAAATCCAGCTTTGTGCATTCCACTTAAACACCCTAAGCCTTAGTCTCCATACTATAAAGTGGGTAGATTCGTGTAAGTTTCCACTACTTAATCAATGAGTGACCAGGAACCATGCTGGGCCCCACAGATGATGTTTGTAAGCCATCCATACCAGAGTTCAATACTGCTTGTTGATGCAAATCTCTTATCTAGGAGGGGGCATCATTCATATTTGCAGCTTTCCTACTTTATGGTTAGTATCAGCACAAGCATAAAAATATCCGTGATCTGAAATAGCAAGGCAGATTCTACTGCCGGGGCTTCCTCATCATTTTCTGTTTCATTAATACCATAGAGATGAGCTGTTCCCGCCAAGATTGGGAGAATCTACTTGGAGAAAATTGCTCCTGATTAAATGGGAGGGCTCTGAGATCTGGTTTGAGCATGCATGATGGGGGAGAGTCCTCTTGGACGCACTCAGCCTGCTGTTCCAAGCTGTCCACCCATCTTCCTCAGCTTTATTTGGTGGTACATTGGCTTCCTGGCCTGGCAGGGATAGACTGTGAGCCCTGAGCAGCTGCTTGGAGGACCATCAAAGTATGACCCCTGAAAAAGAGCTTACAGTGTGGTTTTACAATTCAGGTGCCATGTCCTGCCCTTGCCAGAAACCAGAACAGTTACATAAAATAGCTTAGAGGGCTGCTGTATTTGCATCTGGACCTCAGAGGTACCCAGGGGTCCAGACGGTGCCTGCTTGGTTCAACCTCTTCGATTCTTCATGGATGATTTAATTACACTGACAGATAACCACCCAGACTGAGACAGAGGCATGCCCTCCATATTTGATAAAATAGCCTCTAGAGTTTAAAAATTACAGCCAGCCATTTTAGCTTCAAAAAGTATTCCTTGAAATGGGCCCCGGGGGTTCATCCAGATATACATGTCTGTGGCCTTTTCTACCGCCTCAACCCAAAAGGGAGGGAAGAAGACAGATGGGGGCGGCTGTTTCTTTCTAGCTCCTTGGTTTTCTGATGGCCCTTGTTGTAATGATGTTATTTGGTAAAACACAACTTACTGTCCTCGGAGTTATTCATTTCTTTGCTTTAAGTCCATAGGGATTGCTTAGCACTGGAAGAAACATTGAGCTTTTGGACTGATCCCAGAGGGGAGGAAGAGCCTTGGTAGAAGAATAGTATGTCTTGTTCTCTGTTTCTCCTAAACATTCTCCCTCCAGATGGCAATGTATCCAGGGACCACAGAGCACAGGAGAGAAGCATGCCAGCCCAGCCTTCAGGCCTGAGTGTTGGTCAAGCAGGAAGCATGGAAAATGTCAGAGTTCCTTGGCTCCATCTGTGTTCCATTGGTGTGGCCCTAATGCTGCTTCTCTGGGGTCTCCTAACTTCATTAGCAACTGTTTGGCTGCCAACTGTCATTTGCAAAGTGCCTGTTACTTGTGAAACCTTTAATGAGGCCCTTCTGTATCCTTCTGTTTACTCTTCACCCCCATACCAGAGGAATATGGTGTCATCTCTGTGTCACCAAGTAGCCAGGAGTCCAGGGAAGAGCCGTAGCAGTAGGATGTCAAAGAAGAAGCAGCTGTCAGCTGAGCAGCTGGCAGCTCTGTACTCTAAGTGGTCTGTCTAGTATGGACCAGAACTTCAGTTAGTAAGAGTCCAGACAGAGCCCCAAACCCAGAGGGACTGGTAAGAAATGGGATCACTGGCGGAAGGGACATCCTTGACTGTCGAGGGGCAGAGGCCCAGAGAAGACTAACTCTGGGAGGGAGTCTGGAAGCATGTGGAACTCTACCTACAGAGTTGGGAAAGTCAGTCCCTAAGAAAGATGGGGAAATGCCTTAGTAAATTTGTTTGGCACCTGTCATGTAACTATACAAGTACAATGAATTTTAATGATTGGTTAGTTCAGCGCTTTCCTTCCCAAAACTTTAAACTGATATCTGGTGAGATAAAATAACTTGCCTCAAATCCTATGGTGGTTTTAAAGACAAGATGAGGGAAAAAAGATTTTTTTTTTTTTGCTTTTAGTTGATTTTCTCACTTTGCCCCTTTTCACCACTGCTTTTATTCTAACTTTATGGGAAAACATTAGAAACCACTATTCAAGGGTCCTGCTATGTGGGCACAGAGGTCCCCTTTTCATGGGACCTCCCTGTCTTACCCTTCAGAACTGTCCAGGACACTTCAGTTGAAATATTTCATTTTAAAAAAAATTGATTGAAAGAGTGAGAGAGAGTGAGTATGCCGGGGCCTCTTGCTGCTGGGAAGAAATTCCAGATGTATGCAGAACTTTGTGCATCTGACTTTTTATGGATACCGGGGAATCAAACCTGGCCAGCAGTCTTTGTAAGAAAGTGTCTTTAGCAGCCGAACCATCTCCCCAGCCCCTGAAATACTTTTATATTGCCAAGTAATTGAAGACACAATATTCACCTCCAGAGATGAAACATAATGAAAGGATGGTTGCTATCAGGCAGTGGAGAGCATTTATTGGAACCTGCTGGGTAGAGAACCAAGTATGAGACACTTTGAAATCACAGAGCCACCTGACCTCACTCCGGGTAGCTTCTTGGTGTGATTCTCTTGCTTCCTCTTCTCCAATTTACTGTTTTCAGTGTCTCAACTATTGCTATCTATTTCTCATTTTATAGTGAAGACATTTTAGTTACTAATTATTTGGCCAACTAGAATTCACTGTGTGTTGGTAGCTATGGTCATGGGCTTTTCCATTGCTATAGAAAAGTACCTAATACATGCTTCTTAGTTTTAAAAAGAGGGCTTATTTTACCTCATGGCTCTGGAGGTTCAAGTCTAAGATTGGGTGGGTCCCATGAGTTTGGACGTCTGCTGAGGGTGACACATCATGACAGAAGCATCTATCAATCAGAGCAAGTACTCACATGATGAGCAAGGAAAGAGAGAGACAGAGACACAGAGAGACAGAGACAGAGAGACTAGAGGATCCTTTTTGAGGACACATCCCCAGTGTCCTAAAGCTTCACTGGGATCCACCTTCTAAAAGTCCACAGCACATCCCAGTGAAGGCCCCTGGTGGTCAAGCCTCCATTGCACACATGGGAGACAAAACCCATATTCCACCCATAGCAGAGGCTCCCTATGTTGATGTGTACCACCATTGGGAAAGCACATGAAATCCATGTGTGGTGCACAAGGTGCTTCTTGTCATCTGTGGACCAGTGCTGTTAGGGGAGAGAGCAACAAAGCAGACATTTCTTTGTCTTGCAAATTCCTCTCCATAGTCTAAAATAGCTTAACAAACATAACTTCTAGAAAATGCATTTATACAGTTTCTTCTGTGTTTTCTGCATGTAGGCAATCTGGAATAGGCATCCAAGCCTCAGGAGTGCACTCTGAATGGTCAGAACGATGACCACACCAGTAAAATGGCCTCTGCCCTTGTGCTGCTGGTGCCAGTGAAGTCCTACATTTGAGGAAGAGCTAATGAATCACTAAATGACCTTTTCATTTTAAATTTGGCATACATTGTAGATGGGGAAGAAAGTCAATGAACAAGCATAGAGATATTAAGAATAAATAATAATCTTTTACTTATAAGAGGAGCATCTGTCCTTGGGATTCTGCAGCTTTGAAAGCAAGATGAATTCAGCTAGGAATTGTTTGAAACAAATGAAAGTTTTCTTTTATCAGTTCAGCGGGGGATTGAGAATCCTATTAATGATCCTGTCAAGGTCTGAAATTCATCAATATAATGGAATAAAGGTAAGAGGCAGGTAGTTCCCTCTTCCACAGAACAGAAAGCTTTCTGGACTAAAAAGCCTGCCATTTAATGCCCAGTATCCTTTTTAACTGCCATTTTGAAGATATTATAGCAGTAATTTATCCCATTTTATGATTTATAGCTAATTTATAATTGCTAAAGCTTTTTATTTCAGAATCCTAAAGTCTCATTTTAGGAAGAGTACGTCTGATGCCTCTCTCCTGTACCCCTCACCTCCCTGTGTTCTCATGATTGGCAGAGACCTGCACAGAGCATTCAGAATGTATTTTTCACTCAATTACCACCAAATTCATTGGTGGGAACTCTGGCCATAGCCCATAAAGGAAACATTCCAGACTTCCCTGATGAGCAAAGCCATCAACTGACACTGAGCCCTTTCATTAATAGCATTAAGCTGTCATCATGAGCTAGGAGAACCAAGGATGTCTAACTCAGTGTTAAGCTCAGTGGACTCAACTGTAGTTTCCTCTGTGTTGTCATTATATTCTGTTTATTGCAAAGTATATTTACTTTTAGAAAAACATAATGTGTTCATATACCTTGCTTGGCTAGCCTTGGTTCTATAGAACCAAATAGAAATATAGATGCATGTACATACATGTGCACACATATGTATATATATATATATATATATATATTCATTCATTCAGTTATATGTGTTTATGTGTGCACTATGTAAATATGCAAATTCATAAATAAAGATATGTATTATAAAGAATTGGTTCCCATATTTATGGATCTGGGAAGTCTAAGATGAACACACTGGAGACCCAAAAGAACCAATGGTGCAGTTCCAGCTTGAGTCAGAGTTCAAGAACCATCAGAGACTGTGATGTAAGTTCCTTATATTCTATCCAGGATGTCAACCAATCAGATGAGGAACCCCGTGTCAGGAAGCGCAATCTGCTTGCTTAGTCTACAAATTGAAATGTGCGTCTCTCCCAGAAACATGCTCCCAAACTCACCCATAATGATCTTTGACCAAATATCCTGGTACTCTAAGGCAAGCTGATACACAAAAGTAACCACCACAGTTGCCTATGAGTGTTGGGTTTCACTTCCTGAATCACTGTTGTGACAAACTTGAACAAAATGCATGAAATTGGAGTTTCTGCAGAACTCCATCCCATTGCTTAATGTGATAAATGGCAAAGTAAGCAGGGCAACATAAGAATGATTGCACAAATAAATAATCTCAGCCAGGGGCTGGAGGAGTTTAACTGGGTTTGATGTTGTTTGCAATTCATCAGTTATCCCAGGCAGGTTATTGACTAAGCCAGTGATCCCTAACCTGCCTGCATATCAAAATCACCCGCATTTTCAAAAGCAGACCCCCAGGGGCCTCAAGCCAGCAGTACTGAGTTGGAATCTTTGGGGACACAGAAAGGAAGTCTACTTTTAGCAAGCTCTCTCCAGGCGATTGTTAAGTAGGGAACTTAACCTTGGTCTAAAGGCCACACTCCTGCAGTTGAGAGCCATTTGACTGATGTGCTTTTCAAAATGATTGTCACAAAATCCTCTCAACATTGACCCTGCTATTATCTTTCAAGGCCTACTCTGAGTCAGGCATTGGAGATGCAAAGACTCAGTCCTTACAAAGTTCTACACCTGAACAGGATCAGAGCTTGGCATTCTGACATAGCAAGTGCTGGGATGGAGGATGAGCTCATCCTGGGGAAGCACTGATGAAGACTTGACCTTCATGCCAGTGACCTTCACAGCAGCTCTTAGGAGTTCCTGGCCCCAGAAAATCCTGGGACAGATTTTGATGGGCAATGCCAGAAGATAACCCCAGACCAGCCCTTTGATCTTCCATGGAAGGAAAAATGTGGAAAGGATACCTTCCGAATTCCAGGAGGATATACCTGCATTCTCTTCAGTCTAGCCTGACTCCAGGCAGATAATCTAGAACTCGCTGCAGAGTCAGTGTTTGTCTAAAGTTCAGAGCACAGGACAGGAGGGAGGAGAAGCATAGATGTCATAGGTATGAAGCTGATGGTAGTTTCCAGAAGTAAAGCTGTGACACTCAGCAGAATTACCACAGTGGGTGGCTTCTTATTAAAGGTCCTTAGAGGCCACCAGTCACATTACACTAATATAACACTTAGTATGTGCCATGTCATTTATCTAAATGAAACTTTTCTTCTAGACTGAAGTCTCTTTCCCTTCCTCTCTTCTTCCCTCCCTCCTTTCTCTCTCTTTTCTGCTTTTCTCTCTCTTTTCTGTCCCTTGCCACTGGTATTTAGTGGAGTCTTCTCCTGTGAGAGGAAGCCTTAATCTGAGCTGAGCGGTAAGGCCTTTCTCTAGGCCACAGTAAGTTTAACTATTGGACTCCAGCGCACTGTACTCTCCACCCAGCTTCTAGACCACAGACTGCTCTCTGGATCACTCTCCTTGAGATACCATCAAAGGGTATTGGTCCCAGACAGGGGCAGCTCCACACTTGAATCTGCTTCCCCCAAGGTTCAAAAGAAAAGTATAGGACACAGAGTAAGCAAGCACAGCTTGGTAGTTGTTTTGTGTTGGTTTGGCTGTTTGTTTGATATTGATTGATTGATTGATTGATTGATTGATTGATTGATTGATTTTTCTCAACCTTGTAACTAACCTAGCAGTTTTTGGAGAAAACCCATGTTTTCTTATTCTCTCTTCTCACCTGGGAACCAACACAGTCCAGTGACTTTTGAAACTGACATTGTGTGGACTTGGGGGGAATATGTTACTGTGTTGGTAATATTCATGTAGACCATTCAAAATGTGCCAGCTTCCCTTAATGGACTCAGTGAATAATGTTTCATGAAATGTGAAGCTGGGACGCTGGGAAGAGGAAGAAGGGAGTAAGCATGGTTGCTGGACCGCAGAGAGCCTGCTGGGTTTCAGGGCAGGTGCACACAGTCCCACAGGGAACTGAAGGGCTGCTGCTGGCGTCATCTGCTCTTCTCTCTAGCCATGTATTCTGGCAGTCCTGGTCCTTCTCAGGCTTTCTGTCAGGTTGTTACTCTTTAATAGCTTTCTATAAGATACCAGCATTGTTAAAGGCCAAATAGTGATGCTGACAGCTACAACTTGTTGACCAAAATAAAGGCAGCTCGCCTTGTTATAAAAGAAGGCATATTGCATGAATGGGGGGGGGTGCATATTCATAACATCAGTACTTTTTCTTTGCAACCAAAGAAAAGGTAAGCGTGACTTGGGACATGCTTGGAGAAATGTGTTATTTGCAGAGGCATCATAGATTGCCTTTATAAAAATGTGGGATGTGGCCTTATGGGTACACACTTCCAATATGAGATCCATGCTGGCATAGCAGAGCACACTGTTCTGTGGACACTTCCCTGTTTTATAGGTAGAAACAGTATGTTGTAACATAATGATAAAAGGTGCAGAATACTAAACACAAACCAGTTATGTAGTCGATTATTGTATTCCATGCATAACTGCGTGCAAAGTACATTTTTAATCCACCTGACGGTGTGGTAGGTGTGTTTACACAGGCAACACCACAAACACCCTGAGTTGTATTTTTTTTTTTAAAAAATAGTTTTATTTATTCATTTTCAAGCAGAGATACAGAGAGAGAGAGAGAGAGAGAGAGAGAGAGAGAGAGAGAGAGAGAGAGAGAGAGAACAAGGGCCACCACCTTGTGGGTCTGGCTTATGTGGGACCTGGGGAATTGAACCCGGGGCCTTAGGCACTGGAGGCGAGTGCCTTAACCGCTGAGCCATCTCTCCAGCCCTCTGAGTTGTATTTTGATGTCACTAGGCCATAGGAATTTTTCAGCTTCACTGTATTTTTTTTCAAACAGGGTTTTACTTTGTAGCCAAATGCTGGCCTCTAACTAAAGATCTTTCTGCCTCAGCCTCCCAAGTGTCCTTTGAAATCTTATGGGACTACAGTCATATCTGCAGCTCCCCATTGGCCAAAACATTGTGATACACCATGCAGCTGTGCTCATGTGCTCAGAAGGATAGCCTTGGACACTGTGGACTATGGGGACACATGATGGAAGGGAAACAAAGGTAGAGACATTGTCAGAGAAACCACAGGCCTGTCAGGAGACCCCAGCCCACATGAAACTCATGGTCCATGTTTTCCCATCTATTATGATCAGAGACTGGAAACTATACTTTAAAGGAAGATACCATATCACCTTCAGAGAAAACATAGCTACCATGAGGGCAGACAGATGGATAGCTGATTCCAAGGCCGCAAAAGTGGCCACAGGGGGATCCTAAATCCTCAGGGACATTTAGCGTGGGTTGGTGGAGGAAGTTTCTCATGGGAATACATGAGACTTGAAACTTCTCAACACAGAGCACTGTGTGGGTGCCGCTCATTTAACTCGCTTCACATTGCTCAGCATCTGGGAGTTTCATTGTCACAGGTCCCCTAGGAATAGAATCTAGTTTTTCTAATGCCCTGATTTAGCTATTGTTGAAACTGATTTGTGACAGGGTCCCTCTGTGCACCTGACATGGCCTGGAACTCACCATGTAGCCCAGACTGGCTTCAATCTCCTGGTCTTCTTGTCTCAGTCTTCCAGGAACTAGGATTACAAAAAATGTTTTATTGTTATTTTTACTTTACTTTATTTTTGTTTTTTATCAAGGTAGGAACTCACTCTATCCTAGGCTGACTAGAACTCACTCTGTAGTCCCAGGCTGGCCTGGAACTCACAGTGGTCCTCCTACCTCTGCCTCCCAGGTGCTGGGATTAAAGTTGTGCACCACTATGCCCAGCTTTGACCTGAGTTTTTTAAGGGGTCCAGTTTTCCCTGGAGACTGTGACAAGACTCCATTTTGAACATTCAGAGGGCCTGGTCCCATGGTATAGTTCACTGCCCAGGTAGTTGGAGTGAGGAAGATAGGAGGAGGATGTGTGCATCCATTTGTTAGTGTGTGTGTGCACGTGTATGTGGGCATGTCTGTGTGTGTATTTATGTACGTATATGTCTGTGTGTATTTATGTGCATGTGTGTTTGTCTCTGTATGTGTTTCTATGTGTATTTATGTACATGCTCCTGTGTGTGTGTGTGTGTGTGTGTGTGTGTGTGTGTGTGTGATGTCTGAATGTTCCTTACTTATGTTCTACTCACATCTCTTACTTAGATCTGGTTTAAGGACCTCCTGGCCAGAGTCCAGTGCTCACTGCAGTCTTGGTGCCAGGAGAGGGGTTTGGCCTCTTGACTATGTACCCTTCCAAAACCTCTCCCAGAAAAGTTGGCTTTTGGAAGGTTGTTTTTCTTTCATGTAAATAGCAGCACAAAGGAACAAACAGGCTTGCTTTCTCGATTTTAAAACTCCTCATAACTAGAGTTTGTCTCTTGTGAGGTAAGTTAAGATGTATGGCCTGTGAAATCCCTCTAGAAACAAGAGTCTGCATTACGTGATGCTGTGGATATCTGCTCCTCGAGGGAGCACCTTGTTTTTTATCCTTGACCTTTCGCTTGGCTTCTTGGGATCCCCTCAGTTTCCAGTCCTTGAACATCAAAGCACATGATGACATGGTATCATGGGGGCCTTTCATGTTCCTGCCTTTGATTTCACAGGCATTCAAAGGCTTTCCTGCCTCCTCCATAAAGCACAGTGACTGTGTCAAGGACAATCTGGTGTGGGTTGGGGGAGGGGAGGAACATAAGTGAATTATGAAAGAACTTAATAATGTCTGCTTTCATAAAAGCCTGTTATTTAAAAAATAAGCAAATAACTAATGAACATAAGGATCTCATATTTCATGCTCAATTTTTATGACTTATTAGTGGTCCTTTGAGGTTGTAGCATTATTCTAAGCAGAAAGATGGGAGCAGATTTAGCACATGGTGGACGTTCCAGATGCTAGAAGATGTATTTGATTATCTGATTATGTTCTTCCAACCTCTTGCTCCTACCTGTGTGGCATTTCTACTCTCCTTCCAACAATCTCTGCTCAAATCTTGGCTTCCTTATGAGTCAGAAAGACCAACACCAACCTCAAGTGTGACCACAGGCCATTGCTGTTATTGGGAGTATCAATCGTGAGGAGAAAGTACCATGGATGCAGGTGGAGTGTGAGGAACCTGGGGTGAGGCAGAACGTGGAAGCTAGTCTCAGTCCCTCTGAAATGACACTGTAGAAGCAGAAGGAGGCAATAAGAGTCGCCAGGAGACATTTCACTGAGAACGAGAAAGGAATGCTATTGGTAATTTTGTGGATGGATGGATGGATGGATAGATGGATGGATGGTAGTGCTGACAGATGAAATGCCACTCACGGAATGAGAGTGCATTTGGCATTTGCTTGAATGGCCCCCAAGCCCTTTCTCAGTCCTCTCCATGGCTCACCCTGTTCTTTGGCCACTCTAGGCTCTGGGCTCCTGAAAACTTTGATGGAGATGATGATATGATCACTAGTTTTACCTGCTTCCAGGTGGAGAGCTATGGAGTCAGAGACAGTATTCCTTCTAGTTCCCTAACTCAGGATGGCAGTTCAGTCAGCTCCCAGATAATGGGGATACTATCTCAGGCAGTATTATTAAATGCTTTGCTATTCTTCTGGCATACTCACCTAGGTATCTGTATAACTTAGCCTCATGTATGATGAGGCAAGTCAAAGATCACCTGGTTGGGGGTAAGAGTGGTTATGTGAGTTGATAATGGACTCTTCATCATGTAGAAAAGAGTGTGACCTCCACCAAGGATGCCTTCCCGACAGGCGTGCTGGAGGTGGTCTTTTCAGGGAATAGCAGCCTTGAGATGTTCAGGTCCATCAGCTACATGAATAATCAGTGCAAATGTGCCCCTTGCAGGGGTGTGGTGAATCGCTCACAATTCATAAAGAATGGTGATTGGTGGGGGGGGGGATCAGAGTTGTACTGTGTACCCCAGACTGGCCCAAAACCCCCACCCCCACCTACATCCATCTCCAAGGTGCTGGGATGATACGTATGAACCATCACACTCAGCAAGGAGTAATTTCAATATCAGAGTCTAATAAGGAAGATATGGCTTATCTAGAACCTACATTAGGGAATGAAGAGTAACCCACCCCCTTCTGATCCTCCCCCTGATGGTGGCCACTGCCTGTGCTGAACTCAGAACTGCAGCAGCAGGAGGGCAGGCTGCAGGGAAGCCTTGAGATGAAGCCATGAGTGACAAGAGAGTGGCAGGGAAGCTACAGTGGACAAAGGAGGGTGGCCTTCTGGGGTCAGGAATTCTGGCACCCTCATTCTGATCTCCTGTAAGATTCAGGGCATTAGTCAGAGTTGCTCCTCAACCATAGTATAGTGTCTGTCTCTAATTTGGTGCCTGTCTACCAGTTCATCCAACAAAAAAAGCAAACTCTTTTCACCAAACTTGACTTTGCAACTGACTCTATGTCAGTACACACTAAAGAACAAGGACTCTGGATCCAGATCTTTGGGGTCTGGATTTGGGTTCAAATCTTGTCTCTACCACTTATTGGTTGTTCTCCCTGCCCCCCAAGGTAGGGTCTCACTCTAGCCTGGGCTGTTCACTATGTAGTCTGATACTAGTCTGGACCTTGTAGTAGTCCTCCTGCCTCTGCCTCCCTAGTGCTGGGATTAAAGGCGTGGACCACCAGGTCTGGCTTCTTCTGATTCCTCAGTTACTTCATTATTAAGTAGAACAATAATAGTACCAATCCCCTGGGATTATTTTAGGGATTAAATTAATTAAATGCTTAATACAGTGCTTGTTGCATAATAATCATATACATATATTTAAGAGTGTACAGTTTTTTCAATAAGATGGAAACCAAATTTAATAATTCTATTCACTCACTGGTTGTTTGAGACATGGTAACTCTGTATATTCAATAGCCCAGATGTGCTTAAAGCGATCAGCACATAAGGACATTTTTGAAAGACACGGGCAGTATCTGAAATTCTCAGTATGAAGTTGCATGCTAGCATTCACTAAATTTCTATTCTATGAGTGTAAAGAATACAACATCTGCAAACAACAGCTGGACAAATATTGAAAGATATAATTCCAGCTTCTTGCCGTGTTTGCAGAAACTGTTGGGAGGGAAGATGGGAAGAGTTTGCCTTGTATCAGTACCTTTCTATAGCTGGAAGAAAAGAACTTCAATGAGTCATTTTGTCAAGGCAAGGTTTCAGAGAACGACCCAAGAATGTGTTGTCAGGGCCATCCTGGACGCAATCAGATAACAGACAGCAATTTACCAAGAAGCCCCGACTTATGGGGCAGATTGATAAATTGTGCTTTGTTTATCTGAAGAACCTTAGCTGAGTTCCAAACATTTATTTGTGTCCTTGCCCTACATTTCTATAATTTAGCATCATACAAGGTGCTGGCCAATATGGTCTGAATATAAAAGCAGAAAACCAAGAAAGGTAGCCTAAAAAGGGAGCATGGAGCCTTACAATGTGTCCCTGGGCTGGGAGGGTGGCCTAGTGGATAAAGTGCTCAGTCCTCAGGAATAAGCACTTGAGTTCAGATCATCAGAACCTGTGTAAAAAGCTGGAACCTGTATTGGGTGTCTGGAGGAGGCTGTAGCAAGTGTCTGTAATCCTATCATGTCCACAGCAAGATGGGAGGCCTAGACAGGAGAATCTCCTGGAAGCTTGCAGACCAGCTAGCCTGGCAGACACAGAAGTGAGCAAGAAACCTGTCCTCACACAAGGTGAAAGGTAAAAACCAACATCTAAGGTTATCCTCTGACTTCCACCTGTGTGCTGTAGTGCACATATATACACACACATAGTGTTGGGCACACTAGATAGTTTAAATAGCTTGCCACGGGGCTCATGAGCCATATCATTTGTCCCCCTTAATGAACTGAGCTTCAGGAGCTATTCTCTCTGCTTGATGATTCTGGGGGTCTTTCCAGATGGAGGTGATACCAGGTCAAACCCAACAAAGAAGAAAAGAACTAGCTTGTGAGAGTGGACAATCACAGAAACACCCTGGCCAGGAATCAGCAGGTGTGGCTAACCTCAGGGCTTCCAAAATTTATTTCAGGGTCCTACATTTCTGCTTCTGGTATTTCCAGCGGTAAAATGAAGGGACTGAAAAAATGCATCAGGTCTCTTCCAGCTCAACTTTCGTGGCTATTGAGTGGTTGTACAATCCTGACCTGGAATGACAGGACAGAGACTGAGAAGCACATTATAAATGGACCATATATATATATATATATATATATATATATATATATATATATATATATATATATATATATATATATGTCTTCACACACACAGCTATGCATTCCTGGGGCAAGGGGATTTGGACCATTCCTGCTGTTACTTCTGGAGGCTGGCTGCTGACCTCTCCGAGCCCCTTGAAGACTTGCTGGATATACTTACGACTATGCTGCTATGGAAAAAATTAAAACAGTAAAATCTTGATGTTGTCACCTTCTTTTCTTTGTAAGACCCTCTTTAAAAATCTTTGTATTTATTTATTTGCAAGCAGAGAGAAATAGGGAGAGAGAAAGAGAATATGAGCATGCCAGGGCCTCCAGCCACTGCAAATGAACTCCAGATGCATGTGCTACTGTACATCTGGCTTTACATGGGTAGTGGGGAATTGAACCCAGATCATTTGGCTTTGCAGGCAAATGCCTTAACTGCTGAGCCATCTCTCCAGCCCCTGTGAGACTCCTTGAAAACTAGTAAGCATGCTCCTTTTCATTGGCCAGGCTAGCCAAGTGCAGGAACTTAGGAGTGTGGTCTAGAACTTGTGTGGTACATGTGCCTGATAAACCCCTTTGAGTCATTTCTTTTGTAACCCATCCAAGATGCTCTGAAGTATTCCCAGTAATACCTGAATTCCTTCTTGGAAATAGGCACTGGTGGTGGGAGCGGAAGACTGGGAATTGTGTGCTTCTATCACTTCTGAGCAGATTAACCGACAGGTATACTTAGAAGCACAAGGCAGGATGTGACCTGGATTTGTCATTTTTTTCTAGATGCTAAGAAGTTTGGAAAGGCAGCAACCATGATTTTCAGCTACCAACTTTATGTGTGTGTGTCTGTGTGCTCATGCATGTGCATGCATGTGGGGGCCGGAGGACCATCTCAGGTATTGTTCCTCTCAGCCTCAATCCACTTTATTTTGAGGCAGGGTCTCTCATTGCCTAAAGTTTGCCAACTAGGCATTTGCCTGTCTCCACTGCCCCAGTGCTGGGATTACAAGAGTTGTCTGGCTTTTATACCTGGAGTCTAAGGATCAAACTCAGATCTTCCTGCTTGCAAGGCAAACACTTTACAAACTAACCCTTCTCTTCGCTGCCACTGGCTTTTTTTCTATAAAATAAAATCTTCCAAATTTAGAATTGGAATTAATAAAAAGTTGGTCTGACCCAATGAACTCAGAAGGTCAGGAAAACTGAAGCTGCTACCTGGCTTGGCTCTGGTTTCTGATTTGAGGCCAGACCCATGGAATAGAGCCAGAAGCCAACTGCATCTCATTCTGAGCAGTTCACTTAATTTATCGTGCTAAGAAATGGAGCCCTTTCTGCACCAGACATGAATGAGATTGGGCCCATCAACATTCTGTCATGGGTAGGGGAAAGGTCCGTGAGTCCCACCTCTTGCCAAGGAGATATTTTCTCCACGGTATTGCTAGCAGTAAGTTTCCTGTCCTCCACATCTATGCTCATGCAGGCAATCCTAATTAAACCCAAGGGGTCACCACAAAAAAAATAAAAATGGAATGAGGAGAAGTGAGGGAGGGAGAAAGGGAAAGAAGGAAAGGAAGGGAGGGAGGGAAGGAAGGAGGGAGGAAGGAAGGAAGGAAGGAAGGAAGGAAGGAAGGAAGGAAGGAAGCAAGGAAGGAAGGAAGGAAGGAAGGAAGGAAGGAAGGAAGGAAGGAAGCAAGGAAGGAAGGAAGGAAGGACATTGCACAGAATACTGAAGAGTTACAATGCCACGTTCACCTTCTTGACACCCCTCCCTACATTGCTTGTTTGGGAGAGTGATGGGATTTGGGAAGGTTAGAGGGAATTTTCACCAGCATCACTTGCTTCATGTCTGAATTTAAAACAATTACCATTTTGGGTGAGGTTATTAAAATGCTATATTTTGGAAATTATCTCAGTATGTAAGTGTAAAAAGTACAGTTTTGTCTTTTAAGGGAATTTGATTTAGTGATGTCTGAACCACTCTGCAGCTTGTCTGTGTGGCTTGTCTTTGCTCCAGGCCTCCCATTTCTCCATCCTAATAGCTTAAAGCGAACCCACCTCCATTCCCTCCAAGAGTCATGGTGAACCCACCACCATCCCCACCAAGAGTCATTTTTCTCTTCTCGGGGTTTATATTCTGCTCCCACACCTTAGCTGTTTGCTGGTGCTCATGGCCAGGAGAGACCTCAGCTATTAGGAGGGCTTTCCTTCACTCTCTAGCTTGTCTTATGTCCTGGTAGGAGCCCACGGTCTGTGGTCCCCGTGGAAGCATTACACAGAGGGCTTCCAGTGGCTTGCTTATAGACTCATCTCCATCAACTTTGGAACCTCATTAGATTATTTTTGGTTATTTAAGCTTAAATGAGAATTCCAACAAATTCTGTGGCTGAAAGATTAGCAGTAGTCCTATTATGACTTCTAGATGATTCCAGTTTTGCTGTCAGCCAGTTTTGAGCACTAAGAATGCTTCCAGTGGCAACTGGAGTATGACCTGCCATGTTGATGCCATGATATACAACAGGAAGTCTACATCTCATGGAACATGTATTTTATAGGCCCTTTAAATTGCTCTCTAACTTGGGGGTAATATTTGCAGGTTAAACTGTTCACCTCATTTTCTCTTTCTGAGCAGCTGCCTCCAGTAGCCCAAGCCACAGTGTAGGACTCACCGGTCAAGTATAAGAGATTCTCCTGTGTCATCCTTACAATTTATTCATCTTTCTACCCCTGTTTGATAAAAATTTATGTCCAGCTACTTCATGTAGCAATATGAGTCTAACATGTAGTACTATTCTGTTCGCACATATACATACATTTGTATAAGCTCAGTGGATGTATATCTGCACACACAAGCTCATGTGCGCACACACACACCTTAATGGTCTGTGGCGATGTTGGGTGCAGTGTAGTAGTATAAAAGTCCCTACCATCTCATTCCTGCTGTCATGAATGTTATTTGAGAGACAGAGGCTATAATTTCAATATCCCTATGAAATCGATAAAGTCACTCTGTCCACTTACAACTGAGGAATACAGTGCCTGAAATACAACTGCCAACCAACTCAGTTACTAAATATCAAAGTTGGAATTTGATCCTGAGTTTTCATCACAACCTTTAATGACTTCATTTTTGCATGTGTGTGTGGTGTGTCTGCATGTGTGTGAGTGTTCATGTGAAGGTGTGCTGGTGCACATGTGTGTGTATGCACACAGGCACATGGAGGCCAAAGGTCAGTGTTGGGTGTACTTCTCAATCACCTTCCACCTTTTTTTTCAGACAGAGTCTCTCATCAAACCTGAGTTCACCAATTTGGCTGCACAGCGAGCCAGCAAGCTCAAAGGATCCTCCTGTTTCCACGTCTCCTGTGCTGGGATTACAGGCACACACTGCTGAGCCTGGCTTTTACATGGGTGCATGGATCCAAACTCCGATCCTCATGCTTGTATGACGGCACTTGACTACGCCATCTCCCTAGCCAGACTGGGACAATACAACCACATGAGCTCAGTGTTACTATTCCTACCAACAGGAATGCTGAGGCCAGAGCACTGCCATCTGGTGCTTCCATTATTATTATTATTATTTGTTTTTGGCTATGACTGAATTTAATATTTTACAAATAAATACCTTAAATTAATATAAAAAGCAGAAATAGGCTACCTGCCACAGATTGGATCACTTGAGAAGGTTACTTGATTCCAAAGCTTAAAGGAAAGCATTGCTTCTCTCAGACATAATAAGAAATAAATTCTATGAGAAGGGTTGTTAAGTCTTTATTATTATGTTTTAAGGGTGTTAATATATGTAATATTTCCTAAGCCCTATGAGAACGGTTGTCTTTTCTCTGTTTTGCAGAGGAGGCACTGAGAGGCCAAGACCACACAACTGATATGTGGTCAAACTCAAGCAGATGGGTTGAGTCCGTGGCCTTTACCACTCAGCAGGACTGCCATTTTCGAGTCTTTTCATTTCACTGAGTATCATAGGTCTATCAGTGCATAGGTCCCTTTTTCTTTTTCCCTGGGGACTTTGCTATTCATGAGAGGAAAGGGTCACAGGCAATTCGCAGTACCTCAGTTATTCTCCTGGGCTCCACATCTGGGAATCCAGCAGGTATGGTTACATGTAAAAGACTTGAGCCCTCAGTTTTACTTGGAAAAAAGAAACTTACAACTCTATTAAAGTGGAGTGTAGAGTGATTCTTAAGGCTCATTTCTAAAAGAAAAGCCTTGGTAGGGAATGTGCTTGCCATGCAAGAATGAGGACCTGAGTTCAGAACTTCAGCACCGTGTAAAACTGTAATGCGCACCTGTAATCCCGCACTGGAGAGGCAAAGACAGGAGGATTCCTGAGGCTTCCTTGCTGGCCAGCTTGTCTAGCCAAATTGGTAAGATCTGTGTTCAGTAAGAGACCCTGTCTCAAAAATTAAGGTGGAAAACAATAGAGGAAAGATACCAGACCTCATCCTCTGGCTTCCACGTTCATGCACATACACACACATTCACCCACATACACACTTGTGCCCCTCACATACAAACATGCATACACATATACAAACATTCATACATGCACATCACACATATGCATCCACATATACACCTGTGCCCACACACATACAACATGCATACATATACAGACATGTATACATGCACACCACACACATACATATGCATCCACATACACACCTGTACCACACACATACAAACATGCATACATATACAAACATGCATACATGCACACCATACACACATATGCATCCACATACACACCTGTACCCACACACATAAAACATGCATAAATGCACACTGCGCACAACATATATGTGCATCCACATACACACCTGTGTGCCCACATACATACAACCATGCATTACATACATAAATGCATATATACTCATGCAACACAAAAAGAATACTCAACAAAAATAAGCATTAGGACTACAACTTGGTACCTTTTTTAAAAATCCCTTAGCCATTATTTAGTAGGTACACCATGCTTAGTCATTAAGCGGAGCACCCCTGTATAGTTTGCCCATCTCTTACATGAATTGATCATAGGAAATCCTCCTTGGATGTGCCCTCATTGACCCTGGGCCCATTATATATCTGCAGTCTTGTCTTCTCAACAGCTGATACCTTCTGAACCTCAGAACATAAAAGTATTTCCACCTAGCCATGAGGGAGACCCGAGTTCACTTTTTGCTCTCAGCTCTTACTCCCTTCAGCACATTAGAATCTGAAAAGAAAACCAGTAAAATCAAACCACTGCAGGAAGTTGCTGATTTAAGCAAAATCTATGAACTCCTTTTGGAAATCAAAATAATTCTCTCTTGCTTTGCCTTAACAAGATTCCCACCTCTTCAGATAAGTACTTTGGCATCTTTTATGAACTGAAATTTTCATTCACTTGTCCTCAGCAACTAAGACTTTATAGCCTACTTCTGCTAGGGAGTTGGGAGTTATAAAACTCCTAGCTACACCTGAAGCTGTTTGCTAGCATAGGAGGCACTGTGTTCAGAACATTCAGCAACTGAAAAAAAAAGACATTGAAACTGCACACACATTAAAAAACCCATCAGTCTCCCATGGGGCTATTTTTTTTGTAAGAGATAAGGATGGAACTTTTTTCTATCCACTTACAAGGATTAAAATCATGTGGGAGAAACAGCCAGGGCTTTGGTCTCTGTCCATCTGCCTTTGAATCTTGACCATTACTCAGAGCCTTGTAAAATGGGAGCTATGATGCTATCTGTTAGCAAATAAGCTGATTTTTGTTAATTGAGAAATGGTAAGGACAACTTAATTAAAAGATTTTGTACAAGAGGTTCCTTCTAGTCTGTGATTTGCAAAGATAGACACAGATAATTGGTTATCATAAACCACTTGGAGGCAGCAACAAGGTTAGCAGTAGTCAGGAAGTGGAAGGGGGCCGGCTAGTGGCTTAGAAATTGATGGTTTTTCTTCTCTGCCTGGTTGCTCATTAGCTCGGTGAGATATTTCATTTCTCTGCGCCTTGATTGTGTCTTCTGTAAAATGATACAGTACTCTCAGGAGATTGGATGCAATAATGAACTGGGTTTTGTAAACTTGACAGTAAGAACTGGCTGCAGGTGGGTGTGGGGGGATGAGCACCAAGAGAAGAACATAGAAATTGCTGGACAATGTTATCCCAACCTGTAAAGCCCACCCAGGTCCAAACACCTAGGTCTGTTAGTGTGAACCTTTAGGTGCAGCTAAAATGACAGTGTTTATGCCAAGAACAGTGAAGCAAAGCAGGACGTGAGGCACGTGATCTTGGAGGAATGTGTTCTTCTGTTTCTTTAAAGGTACGCTTTATGCCTGGTTAGGAAATTTCACTCATACTTGCTACTAAAGGAAGGTGAAACACAACACAAATGTTTTTATTGTAAATAATGAAACTAGTGATAGAGAAGTGGAGGGAAGAAGCAAGCAGTGGAGCGAAGGAGTTTGGAGTTTACAGCAGGGTTTCCACTCACCATTATTAAACCCAGTATTTCAAAGGGTGACATGTGCAAAAGAATGATCAGTCACTGTCTATAGTTGAAAACGTCCAGGCATTATTTGCACAGTGTCTAGGGCTGCTCTGGCCCAGTCTATCTCGTATTTTGAGGGAGGAATCACTACCATTTCCTTGTGTGCAAAAGCCTGACAGTCTCAATGGAAGATCTCTTCTTTTAAAACCGGTGATAAATGTGTGCACAGGATCCTGTTAAGCTAGGAATTTCTTTAAAACTCTCATTTCTCTCCATACTGCCTAGACAGATCCTGGCCACATTTGGTTATGAAAGTTCTTTGGCCTGACTGTCCCGTGAGAGTCATGTTCTTTTTGAAAATAGTTTTTTTTTTTTTTTTTTTTTTTTTTAATGAAGGCAGCTTTTTTTTTTTCACTCGGGATAAGAATATCCTTCTCCAGCAGCGAGGGCTCCACTGGAGTAACAGGATCCATATGTTGAAGCTGACAGTTAATGCTCACCATATGGGCCAGTGAATTTTGCAGCAGAAATATGCCTCAACTTCTCTAAAGAATGTCCCTGTAAGCTCCAGAAAGGACCATTACTCAGGTGAGGTATGATGGAGGCTAAGCCCATTGTTCCAGTGCCCTGAGAGCCACTGAAAGCAGTCAAAGAAGTCGTAGCTGGTCTTAGGGTGAGCAGCACTGGCCCACATACTCCCTGAAAGAGGAGGGTACCTTCAAGCTAGGCTTGCTGTCCTCAAGTAATAGGGGCTCAGAGGGCTGCTACTCAGTGTCCCCAGATTTCTCCTTATACTGCAAGGGAACATATTTCCTCTTCATTGCTCCATAAGATCAGGAGGCCTGGCACATGGTCCTAACTAAAGAGAGTAAGGAAATCACTGTAGCTCTCCGCATCTGAAAAGTGAGGAGGAGGCAGGACAGGGCGATATCTGAGATGCTCTTTACATCTCACAGTGGGGAACTCAGCAGCATCTAAGTCCATATAGAGAAGAGTGGTAAGGGAATTAGTCATATTGGCACCTACAGACTCAGCTCTGGACAGCATCATATGTCCCATTGTAGCCCTAGGTACCATCTGGCTACAGTCAGGAAAGGTTGGAGGAAGACCTGAACCCCAGCTGGGGCAGGAGCAGACTAAGTGAGGATGGCTAGCCATGCCGAGATTACTGTACTATTTTCCCCAGCTAGGTATTTCAGTGTGCCCAGGATTCCCCTTTTATACACAAAAGAGAGCCAAACCTCCTCCACTCCCTGCCTTTCCTATTCCTCACCCTTTCCTTCCCTTTATCCCTTCTCCTCCCTAGCTCCAATCATTAATGCCAGAGCCTCTTTTGGAATTCTTGGTGACCTGTTTTATCTGTCAGTGTGATGGTTAGGAAGGCTGCATCCCCAAGAGTCTGTCCCCACCATACACTCCCTTTCCAGCCCCAAGCAAGCCCTTTGATCTCCGTATTCTGCTAAGCACAACTGTGGTCTCTTCATCACATGAGCATGGATTCAGAGTGCTGCAGCAGCCCTGCCTGCAAGCCAGTCACCATGGCAACCAGTTTTCCCTCCATTCTACTGTGAACAGAAAATGGCTGTTGGAAGGGCTCACTGAATCTCTATGACCTAGCCTGATTTGTTTGGGCGGCTTCTTCATATTGGCTCTGAGGAGCTCCATCCATTGATCCAAATATGTGTTAGTCTTCCTCTTTGAGATCTACTTAAGGCAAGGAAAGGCAGAAGGGAGGAGAATTCAAAGGATTAAAGCATTCTGTTTTCCTATTCTCAATCTCCAGTTTCATGAGCAGTTGTTACCTGCTTTAAGTAGATAAACGAGGAACAGAAGGGAACACAGGAATCAGTGAGATCTGGCACAATTTATTTTCCTATCAGCACTGTAGAATGACAGGGCTTATGGATATGCAAGTAAAAATCCAGGGAATTCCACAAGGCAGAGAGTGTGGGATTTCAGAAGAGCCTCTGACAGATGGGTATGAATGTGTCCTGTTGGTTCTGATTATGAGAATGGGTGTGCCAGGCCTATGCTGTGAGTGAAGTGGATACTCATTTGGGTCCCCTGCTTTAGAACCAGTTTGAATCTTCACAGTGGTCCAGTGTGCTGGTTTAGGAATTTTCCAGAGTTCCCTGGACAGAGTTTTGAAGTGATGGGTTCTTAACATCACTGGGGATGCTTCAGGTGGATATCCACAAGAGACTGCTGCTTTTTCTAGAGCAGATCTCCCAGAGGACCCTCATACTCTCTGGTGACAGTTTCATTTGGGAGCAGTCTGGGCTATGGCCACTCTTGGCTCTAGTGTAAAGATACTTTGTTGGTAACAAGTTCTCAAAACCCAAATAACCCTCACAAGCTTTCTTACTCTCATCTGGAGAACCTTGTTTTTGAATGAAAGCTCTGGGTTTCATTCTCAAATTTTCAAATGTGTGTTTCAACTGCAAAAACTTGTGAGGTCTGATCCCTCGTCCTTTCTTCCACAGGACATTTGCTGATCATGTTTTTTTTTTTTTTTTTTTTTTGGTTTTCAGTTTCTCTGCAGGTGGATATTGTTCCCAGTCAAGGAGAGATCAGCGTTGGAGAGTCCAAATTCTTCTTGTGCCAAGGCAAGTGTCCTTGCTCCATTGTATTTCAAAACGTGCCTCCAAAACCCTTGGGGTCTAGGCTCTGGGCATTGCTCTGCTCCAGGTCAGTAGTGTGACCACCTAAGAGCCAGGAGGGCTCTCAGAGCCACTGCCTTCCTCTCCATGGCTGTCCTTTGGTAGTGGCATGCGTCAGCTAGATTTCTACTTGACACTGGAGCAGATCCAGTGGGTTTTATAGAAAAACCAGCACAACTCTAAGATTCTGGATCACCCCAGATCTCCTTACTATCTGTAGCCAGAATATTCTAAAAGGCATTAGCTTAAGGCTCATTTCAGACATTTAAAACTGAGGAAGTATCCCAGTGAGTAGGGGACAGAGAGGAGGGAAACGGGACACATTCACAAGATTTGATCATATAATGTATATACTTATTCATAATAAAGATATAAAAAATTAAAAAACCCAAGAAGATCTTGAGGGCAAATCTCCAGCTGAGAATACACCTATCTTGGATTTTTTAGGAGTATTATTAAAAACCAGGGTAGTATCCCCACACCCTCAACACAGCTCTGGGATGTGTCAACCTGGTGACCTTTTTGCCTATTATATCAGCTGTTTTCTTGTTGCTGAGACAAAACATTGAACCAGAAGCAGAGAGTGGAAGGAAAGAGTTGAGTCAGCTTACAGTTCCAGGGGATAGAGGCCATCATGGTGGAGAAGGCATGGCAGGCCAGAGGGGGAAGCCATAGTCACCCAGTAGAAAGGAGGCAGAGCAAGAACAGCCAATGGGGCTCGGGTACAAAGCCCAAGGCCTGCCCACAGTGGCATGTTTCCCCAAGGAAGGCTCCATTCCTAAAAGCCCCACATCCTTATTCATAGCACTACCAGCAGGGTACTAAGTGCTCAAACACATTGAGCCTATGGGAGCATTTAAATGCCAACCACTACAGTCATTAAGACCTACAGTGTTTCCAGGGCTCTGGTAATAATCAGGAAATGTCCTCTGGAAGAAAGGACGTGGAATTGGCCCTTACAATTTGTTCATAGACAACATGCCTGGGATTAGGAACATGACAGAACCAGGAAAGAGCTGAGCTGGGTGCACACTCTGGCATTTAGCAAGCTGTAGCTTTAGCTGTCACCTGATTTGCGTCGACTGAGGTGGCTATAGCCACAGGATGCAATTACTGCAGCTTTGCCTTTTTCACCGCGGTTTCAGTGATCTGAAGATGCGGCCACAGAACCCACAGCACATCTTGCAAATCGTGGTATTTACTGAAAACATGATGGGCCCTGAGAAGAAGATGGCTTCATTTCCATAGCAAGCATCGGCACAGGGCCAGGTGGGGCAGGCTGCAAAGGCATCATACAGAGAAGCAGGGCAAGCTGGGAGCCTCTCCCTCTGCCCTAGCTTGGTTTCTGGACAGCTTTAGCAACAGCAGTCTGTCCCTCACGTTTGCCCAGAGAGGGGTGGCCTAGGTGGTCTGATCCCTCCTGAAGGACACGAGAGGTTGAATTATATGCCCGGGTATTTGCCAACATGGCATTCATAGCAGTTGACATGAGAAGAGGTTAGACTCAAAAGTGGCTGGAATCTGCACTCTTAGACGAGCAGGGGTATCTCAACTTCAACTCAGAAGAGGACCGTCTCCTCCCTCAAAGTCAGCTGATCAGTTATTGAGATCAAGTAGGTCTTGAGCTCAGGTCTCAGATACCCTAGCTCCCTCACTGTAATCCACAGACATTCCTATGTTAGTGTCCAGCACACAGTAGGTTCCGATCAAATATCTCTTCCCTTACTAAAATCACTATTAAACAGTACAGAAATTGGCAGCTGATGGTTGTTTCAAAGGCACTGAGAGGTGTTACATATGCAGTAATTAAAAAGACCCTCCTGTCCTGACTGATCTGCCAGCCAGGAGCTCTTACTGAGCGGACACAGACACCATCACTCTCAGGGAGCTTAATCTTCTGGATTTCAGTGGTTTGAACATAATCTTTTCCTCCCTAGTGGCTGGAGATGCCAAAGATAAGGACATCTCCTGGTTCTCCCCCAACGGAGAGAAGCTCAGCCCCAACCAGCAGAGGATCTCAGTGGTGTGGAATGATGACTCCTCCTCCACACTTACCATCTACAATGCCAACATCGACGACGCCGGCATTTACAAGTGTGTAGTCACTGGCGAGGATGGCAGCGAGTCTGAGGCCACTGTCAACGTGAAGATCTTCCGTAAGAGTCTCTTTCCTCTATACTTTCCATCCTCCACGTTGTCAGCATGACACTTGGGTAAATAGTTATATAGAGAGAGCTGGCATTAGAAGGACCAGAGAGGACATGGAGGTTCCTTTTTCCTTTCTTGAGTCTTTTCTGACCTCACTCAGAGTGGCAATGCGTAATCAAGTGGTCCAATGGCCAGCCGAGGATGCTCAAGGTTGGCTCTCACTGCTCCTCATTTCTATACTGTCCCTTCCCCACTTCCCTGCCAGCCTCCATTCTACACAAATGACACAGTTCTCGGAGGGCTTTTGTGGGTTTCTCCATGCCTTCCTTGAGCGACAAGCAGACATACTTTTCAGGTTCTCCCTTCTTATCCCATTACCTCAGCTAGCAATGCAGCCCAAGGCCAATGAGTGGGGCATTATTGTTTGAGGACTTAGGCGCCACTCAGAGAAAGCAGTTCCCATTGACACTGAAAGCCATGTGTACATGGCATCTCATTGCCTGTTGCCATGTTTGTGCCCGTTGGCTGGAGTCATAATAGCTGTCAGCTAATAGAACAGTATTTTATCAAAGTGTTTGTTGTCATTAAATGGGCTCTCTTAGGCTTCAAATTTCTCTCTGCTGTAGGAAAGTTGGGATGGGTTCAGAGGTAGAATCAGAGATAAAGAAAGGATTGAATGACCTTTGCTGTAGCTGTAGATTAGGTGAGCTAACCATCACTATACCTGCGCTTCATTCCACATGGCAAGGAACGCAACACGTTTTTCTCAATGGAGCCCTTTCTGGACCAAGTGCTGAGTGGGAGCCTGTCTTGGACAGTTGTATGTGTAGATGGAGGTTTGCCTGGAACTCAAGTCCAGCAGCATGATTCTAATGAGAAGGGATCACTTCCTGACTCTGCCTCTACTGTTTTTCAGAGAAGCTCATGTTCAAGAATGCACCAACTCCACAGGAATTTAGGGAAGGGGAAGATGCTGTGATCGTGTGTGATGTGGTCAGCTCCCTGCCACCAACCATCATCTGGAAGCACAAAGGCAGAGATGTCATCTTGAAAAAAGATGGTGAGACCTGAGTTTCAATGAACCACTGGGTCTCCTAAGTTTACACTCCCATCAGCCTCTGAGGCATTCCACTCTAACTCTCATTCAAGGGCCCAGAACCCATATGTGGTTTCCAGATCCTAAATGATTATATATCTGCAGATTGTATTTCTCAAATGCTTCACTCTTCAAATCAAAAGACAAATCCCTAGCAAACTTGCACTCAGGTATATTTCAGAGCCAGGGAAGCCTTCTCTTACTTAAGCCTAAAGCCACTGTAATAGTGAAGTGAAGAAAGAGATAGATGGGTGTGGTGTCACACTCCTGTGGTCCCAGCATTCAGGAAGCTGAGACAAGAAGATCACAGCAAGTTTAAGGATATCTCAGAGTAAAAAGTGAGTTCCAGGCCAGTAAGGACTATATTGTGAGACCTTGTCTCAAAAAAATCAAACAACTAGCCTATATCCTCCTCTGGGGAGATATTGGCAGACACTGAGGAGACTCAAAACTCATCAAAACAGAAAATTAGAGGCTGATGAGAGCTCAGCACTAAAGGAGACTTAAAACATACCTCCAAGACTCAGGGAACATTGCAGAAGAGGGGGTGGAAAGAATATGAGAGTCATATGGTAGGAAGGTGTACTCTGAGGCAGTTGTCCCCCACAAGGACTGAATAGTGCATTCATAACACCACTGAGAACCCCACTGAGAAGGGTCCTCAGGGAAATGGGCTTGGAGAAGTGGGACTGGGACATGAGTATGATCTAATGGGAATATGATCAATTTATAATATGTTCATATATAGAGCTTCTCAATAATTTTTTAAATCACAAGGAAAAGGATGAGGACTCAGCTACCAGCCTGCAAACCACCAAGTTCTCTGACTTACCTTGGGTGAACTTGCCTCTTGTCTCTTCTAGTCCGATTCATAGTCCTGTCCAACAACTACCTGCAGATCCGGGGCATAAAGAAAACAGATGAGGGCACTTACCGCTGTGAGGGCAGAATCCTGGCACGTGGGGAAATCAACTTCAAAGACATTCAGGTCATTGTAAATGGTGAGGAGATCTGTTCTTCCTGTTCTCTCTAGTGCTAAAGCCAGAGTTCACCCCCCCCCCAGATCCTTCTCTTCCATTTGTTCTCAGATGTATGAAATGAATCCTGTTTTGGCTCATTGATCCATCTCAACTAGTTCTCTCCCCAGTATAACATCTGGGAGGAATGTGTTCATTTTTAGTGCACTAGCCTTTGAAGTCTCCCCTCAGTTATGGGGTCTTTGAGTGCAGGTGTTGAAAGTCTTTCATTGGCTTGTAGCACTAAGAACTCATGCTCACAAACAAATTCTTCATCCTCAGTGTCCTTGATGTTACCGTTATTGGGAAGCTAATCCCCATGGTTCGCTGTTCAGAGAAAATATTACAATCAATTCAGGTCTCAGAATAGTCAGAATCCTGGTCCATGGGTTTATTCATCTTAATTTGCAGTGTCAAATAAGCACACCCATGGAATCGATCTGACATTTTACAAGATGTTTACAGGAAATTATAATGTCGGTACTAAGAAAATAAATAAGTCACATCTGAATTGTTTTGACTATTAATATGTATTTTTTGCCAAACTCTCCCCCTCTAGTTCTTTTGGTAGAAACAGTTTGTGCACAAGGTTGTTTATGACAGTTCCAGAAAAATGTCACCCTGGTAAGCTGGTGCATTTTCAGAGTAGGACCATCCTTACAACCACCAGGAACTGTAACATCTAATTTTTTCCAGTACAGTGAACCTGCTTTTAGCATCAAGTTCCACCAACTCTACTAGTTATATAGTGTATATTGATTGAGTAAATGCATCATGACAAATAGCTACTGTAAATCAAATACCATATTAACATGAGAAGAATGTAATATTATATCTTCTAAACTCCTGAGAAGCAATAATGCAAGTTTGTGGTAAGTGGTTTAGATTAATTATTTAAGACACCACATGAGTTTAGATCCCTTACCTGAACATCTGGCTCCCCAACACTCTTACTTCATTAATGGAGACCCCCCCTCAATCTTGGGATCCCGAAGTATCTCTTTTCAAGACCACTGTGTTTTTCTAATTTTTCCCAACCACCCCTGACATCCTTCTTTCTTCTAGTTCCACCCACCGTCCAGGCCAGACAGAGCATTGTGAATGCCACTGCTAACTTGGGCCAGTCGGTTACCCTGGTATGTGATGCTGATGGCTTCCCAGAGCCCACCATGAGCTGGACAAAGTAAGAAGCTGGCTTGATCCTAGTGTCATGGGTGAGAGGAGAAAGGCACAGCATAGGGTCCATTCTGTATCCAGACCATGAATACAGCCTTCTTAAAATGTCGATCCAGAATGGATTTTTTTCCTGTAAAGTTCTCTTGCCTTGTGTCTTGTCTCTATGTTCAGTCTTATGGGGAAAGTCTGTGAGGCTTGGCTTGCAGGGTGGTTCTTTAAAGCCCTTGTGGATACTGTGTTTGGCCTTTGGACAGACTTAGAAGATCGGGTAGAGGGGAAAAAAGGGATAAAATGAAGTACCACTTGGTGTCTTCTCTGCGTAGACCCAGTCCAGTTGTTTCTGTCTGAATTTTTTGGAAATGAATTGAAAGTATTTTTAACTCTAGTCAAAACCATCCTTTGTGTTTCTTACATTAGGGATGGGGAACCTATTGAGATCGAGGAAGATGATGAGAAGTTCATCTTCAGTGATGACAGTTCTGAGCTGACCATCAGGAAAGTGGACAAAAACGACGAGGCTGAGTATGTGTGCATTGCTGAAAACAAGGCTGGCGAGCAGGATGCGTCCATCCATCTCAAGGTCTTTGGTAAGGACAGTGGTGCTGAAGGCCGCTGCTCAGTCACAGTTTCTCTTACCCTACACACACAGTCCATCTGGAAAAGTGTGTCCATGAATGCAACCATTTCCCGCCCTCTTGCTCACCGAAGCCCTAGGCCACCATCAACCCCTCTTCAACAACATGACAGCCCCCTGGCTGTCTCCTTGCCTTTCACCTTGGTCCCCTTTAGCCCCTTCCACTCCTGGTAGCCAAATTAGCCTACATGCCACTCTTTTCAAACTCTGGGTGACTTCGTATTTCAAGCAGTATGAGTCGACTCCTTCCACAATCCAGTGTGCCCTAGCTCCTGCCTTCCTCCCTAGGTTCAGCTTCCTTCCCTCTGTTCCATGCAGAATCTCTCCAACCACACCTACCAGCTTTTCTGTTCCTCACACACCCAGTCAGTTCCCAATCTCAGTGACATTGCTTTTCATGCTCTTGTGCTTACAGTGTCATTCCCTTGGACCTGCTCTGTGCATCCTCTCACACCATCACACCAAGCCAAGCTCAAGGTCATCTTCCCCATGAGTCCTTCCTCACTGCCCTGCTGAGGCTGCTCCCCATACATAGTAGCTGCCACCCTTCCCACCACCCCAGTCACTCATGACTCTTACTCCATCTGCTCTGTGCATTTAGCAATACTTGAATTCAACCCATTGATGCGTTTCTTTGGGGGATTGTTGATCTCCCATCTTCATTAGCATATACGGTGCCTGTTGGCAGATACTGACTGTCTTGCACATTGCTTTATCCCTCCCTATGCTTGGAATAGCACCAGACTCATAGTAGGCTCTTGGTAGATGTCAGTGCCTAGCTAACTGGTAGCTCACCTTTTCTGATTTCTTTACTAGCCTGTGTGCAACTGTCATAGAAAGTCCTGGAAAGAACCCCCATATCTCTACTTACTTGGTTTTCATGAACTCAACATTTGAGAACTGAAATGCAGTTTGACCTGACTATGAAAGAAGAATGTGTTGCAAAGAAAAGTGTACCCTAGTGGCTCTCAAGTCTTTCTGCTTATCTGTTTAAAAAGCACAGATAAGCTTCTCCACTGTAGAGCACACTGATCGTACAGGTGCCTGAGGGACAGTTCTGGCACTTGTCTCTCGCATGTAGTTAAAATGTACTCCTAGGAGCCAGTGTGGGACCGCTTGTTGAGCCTGAGCAGCAGAACTGTGTGTAAACACACAGTGGAAAATCAAGTGTTTGTATGCAAATAGCCCTGATAATCACAGGTGAATCTTATTTACTCATTAATGAAAACTGAATTTACAAATAGGTTAGCAGTGTGTTCAAGGTAACCATATGTACATGACAGGAACTTTCAGCTTCACGGAAAGCATTCTGGGCTGTCTTTTCCCTCTAATTTAGACTTCCTCTTCCCTAGTCACTCTGATTTTGGTTTCTCCATATTATTACCATGCTGCAGCTAGAGAGACGAGTAGAATTGGGCTCTGAGAAGCACAAAGAAAGAGATAAACTTATAAGCATATAAATGTTCATTTAGGGTCAGTCACCACCATTTGAGTCATTGCTGTGGGGCCCAGCCATTTCCAAGTTTAAGATAAAACATCATGGACTGTCCTCATCAGTAGATTCACAGGCTAGTGTAGATGGCTGTCACCAACATTTTAAACTGCAAATTCTTATCATGGCTTTATAGTAGCACTGTGAATGGTATCTTACAGTAAAAGAGCTCTGGTCCTTTGTGGCATTTAGTTAAAGAACTCGGAGAAATGACATGTTGCTTCAGGTCAGGAAGCACTGGAGAGCTCCCAGGCTGCACTGGCATTGCATAGGGCAGAGGCGAGGTGAGAAGAGCTTAGGAGCTGCTTGTGAACAGGGGCTCCACATGTATCCCTATACCTATGGCAGAGTGCCTGGCATTCTGTGGGTGTGAGCATTTGCATAACTCAGGGAACAGCCATTAGTTCCATGTGAATGAAATATAACCAATGTAGCAAGGAGATGACCCTGGGTTCAAAATATCATATCCTTTAACATGACCCCTATAAACTAACAATACTGCCCAAAACAAAGGCCAAAAACTATGAATTGCTATGAACAAGTTAGCTCTTTTCATCCTCATCACAGCTCTCGGTAGTAGACTCAATTATGGTCCTCATTGTACAAAGGTGCAGAGAGCTTGACAGCCAGAATTCAAACTTCATCCATTCCTTGAACTAACAAAGGTGATTACATCTCCCCACCACCCAAGAATGCCTCTACTGGGTCTGCATAGCCTAGGGAGTGATGAGAAATACGAGATTGAGTGTACTGACTTGTCAGGCCGTTCATCGTTCTGTATAGCCAGCTTCTTAAACATTTCCCACCCACCACCCTCCCTACCCAAGAAATTTTCACATGACCCCAGGTAGATAGCAATACAAAATAGGTAAGTTTTCTGATAATAAATGATAAAAAAATTATGTTGAAGCAATTTTGGTATACATATAATTTTATCATTTATTAAGAGTGAAACAAATTTGCAGTCATAAGTTTGGTATGATTATGTCTATATAAAGAATTAAATTTTGGGTGAATATTTGATGTTGTAGGACAGTGTTTTTTCAGAGTTGATATTTTTTATAATCATCAATGTTGAAGACTCTGCTTCACATAAACACATGGTACCCAAGAGCAGAAGAATATTTTATTTTATAAATTATTGAAATTTCTTACCTAGTCCTAAGGCAAAACTCATTGAGCAATTTTTCTTATGAAACTCAAATCAACAACTCAAACACTATTTCTTAAAACCAAACATTCTAACACAATACAATCTAAAGATACACTAATGTGATACTTAAATGCCTAGGAATGGTGCTAGGAAAATATTAAAGTCTTTGTGGTTGTGGCCAATAAACCATTATTTTTCTGTAAAAGCAGAAAACTTTGTACAGTAAAAATACTGCAATTCATAACATACGATCATCTCCTATCAGAGCCGAAATGCCTTGGGCAGCATTTGTTGGCATTGTATGGTGTGATGTATATACACATTAGTGTTTAGAAGTGAGGCTTCAGTGTGTGATGCCACATGGGTAAATACTGCCCGAAGCACCTCATATTGATTGCACACCTAATTTTGAATTGATTTTTGATTGCTGCACATTCAGAAACTTTTACTCTTGCCAATTTTTTCACATTCAGTTGTGCAACCCCATATGAAGTCACAACCCACATGCCGCTTATATAGTGGACAGCTGCTGGCCCCTCTTCCCAGCCCCTCTGGTTGCAAGGGCTGCCCCAGGCAGGAAGGGAGGTCGTGAGTGAGGAACCTATGGGGCTCTAGGAGAATGGGGAAAGTGGCTAAGGCCCAGGGTAGTCGGAAAGAGCGCAGGAAAAGTAGGATGCAGAAGCAGATGAGGCCAGGTTGTCTTTTCAGTCTTTACCCTGGGTGAACCCATGCATCCCTACATCGCTCTGTATCTGCATCACACAATACATTCTATCACCGCTCTTTCTCAGCATTGTAGCTGGGAGACTTAGCTGACATGTTATGACTAGTATATCTAGATAGCACAGAGGAGCCACCAGAGACATGTCTGTGCTCCTGGAGAGATTGGCAAGGATGACTTTTTGGACCTGTGGGAACTCTGTGAAACTCTGAATGAGAATCCTCTATAGTTCCCCAAGGAGAGTTCATACAGCCTTCTGGAACTGTTACCTCATATACCCCCTCTCTTCTTCTCTCCTTTTCATCTTCTGAACTTCCCTTCTCTCCTGCTCCTCTTCCTGGCCTCTCCCATTGGTTGAGGAGATTGAAAACAGGGCCAGGGAACCTGGTGAGAAGGGGCAGCTGGTTAGGGCATTTTTCTTTGCTCTTTCTCCTTCCTTCCCCTTCCAACTTGCCACCTTGGTCCTTACCTGGGGGAAGTGGGAAGGTTTTCCCGGCAGAAACAGAGTCTATGGAGGTGGGAGCTCCACACTCTTACAGCTTCAGAGGGGATAGCACTTAAAATGTAAGGAACATAACTGAGAGACTACTGCAATCAGACCTATAATCAGTCTCCCTAAGTGAAGGGTCTATGCTAATGCATGTTACCCTAGTTACCAACTTGGGCCTTCTTTTACTAAGTACTTGCATTCTACTTTCCAAAAATGTTGGCTGTGAATTTTCATTGTTCCTCTCCCCATGCCCTTCTGAAAGAGTATTCTAGTTTTTGCATATCATTATGCTTAAACTAATGATCTGGAAGTCTCATGGTACCATGAGCTGAGAAGTTCAGTGGTGGGCAGAAACCTTGCTTAGCTGATCCATTATGACCAAAGTAGCCACAAGGGTACCTGGAGGAGGGTTTCAGGGCTCTTCTTGGGCTACGGTTTCCAGAGCCTGGATTAGAATAAGAGTATACAGAATTGGGTCTGAATGGACTTGCTTGTGGTACTCCTGGGAGAGTCCATAAGGAGAGAAGCAGTACAACCATTGAACTCACTGAGTCCCATGGAATTGTGGGGACAATAGAAGCGGGATTAAAAAATCCAAGGATCCAAGCAGAATTTAATTTAGATGGAGCAGGGGAGGGTTGGGGATGTAGCTCCGTGGCAGAACACTTGTGTAGCATAAGTGAGGCCCTGGATTCAATTTCCAGCCTTACCCCCAAAAAATGTTTGCGCTAGGAAGATGGCTCAGAGAGTAGAGAGTTCACTGTGCAAGCATGAGGACCTGAGTTCAGATCCCCAGTGACCATGTAGCATGCTAAGTGTGATGGAGCCTGCCTGTCATTCCGGGCTTAAATCCTTGAGGCTCACTGGCTAGCAAGACTGGCTGAATAGGTGAGTTCTTAGTTCAGTGCAAGATGCTGCCTCAAAGAGATGGAGTAGGGACAACTGGAGGAACCCCTGCTATGCCAGGATGGAGAGGGAAGGAATCTCTCATAAGGGACATAACCCTGCATCTGCCACTGTTTGCCCAACAAAAACTGTGTAATGATTGGAGCACCCTGTGATGTCCCAAAGGACATTCTAAGCCTCTGTCTGATACTGGCAGTAAAGCTGTTTCCAGAATGATATAACTGAGTCAGCAGTGACACACTGGCCTCCCTTCCAAAGCCCTGGGGAGACTAGACACAAGTAGCCTTAGTTAATACTATTTCAATCAGAATATAGTTTGCCTTTTTCTAAGGGCTTATGCAGTGTCATCTTTGGAACCATCTGGAAAATGGAACCATGTAGACCAATTAATAAACATCCACCGACCTTCATCTGTCTTCTGTTAACCTTTTGCTGACAGGACAAAGTGCTGGGGACCAGAAGAAGGTCAGAAACATGTCTAGATCTAAGAATCTAAGATTCAAGTGGCCAGTATATAGAACCAGCTAACTCCAGACCCCAAAATAGGAGATTAGTTTAGCGAATCCATTGTTTGCCCACATTTTTTAAATTTTCTTTTATTTTCCATTTTGTGACCTTGAAAACATCAAGATTTGCCCTCTAAAGCTTCCTCTGCAGCAGTTTTAACACACTACGTCCATGTATGTTGTAACCTCCTGCAAGAGAGATGTAGCGACATAGATGTTTCCTCCAGAAAACATCATTCCTAAACTGCAGGACTCCATCTCCTGATTGATCACAGTGGATTAAGACAGGTCTCTGTGCCAGCCATCAAAAAACGGGTGTACTAAGGAGGCTGCTCGTACAGACCTACTTGAGGCCCTTTGAACTCTAGGGGTGATTTTCTTTTAAGCGGGTATTTGATACAGAAAAATGCAGCTGCCCTTGTTTGTTGTTTGTTAAAGCAGCATCAAGGACTTCAACTTGAAGGATATCGACAGACAGTAGTTGCTCAGCCTACTTACTTGAATTTGAACATGAAAGAAATATAGTTATTTCAAAAATTGCCTGTAATTTGGATTTTGTGGGCATATGTCTCTCTAGACTGGCCTTTTTCTCTACTGGTGAGATGAGTTACATTTGTGCATTATTATCTCTTCTCCTACAGAAGGTTTAGCAATTTCAGAGTATAATTGTTTGGAATTGGGAAAATTCAATTTTCTCTAATGTTTTAATGTTTAACTCGGTTCTGGAATGCCTGTGTTTCATGCATTACCCAAAACATTTGGAAAATGATCTCATCTCAATTCCTTTCCTCCTTTCTTAGCTCTCCCACAGCCTCCCAAACCAGTGCCGGCCTGGTTTCCTCACTGGCTAACACCATCCTTCCCATCACTAGGAATCTGAGCCATTTGCTCTCTTTCCCACTCCTCTTTTCAATTCCTTCCATTCCTACTTTTTTTCATTTATTTCCTCAACCTCTCGACCCTCCTCCCTATTTCAAAGCTCTTTTTCCACATGTCTTACTCAGGAATCAGTGATGCCCTGCATCCAGGTTACCAAAATTTTGAAACTGGTTTTCCTTCCTCAAGGTTTCTCATCCTAGATCATTCTGAATCTTTTATGTTCCCCTTCTTGGAATGTCAATCATCCCACTGCCTTGATCAAACACTGCCCATGGTTTTCCACCAGCCAATGGTGATACTCCACTCACTGAGCCTTGTCTCCCTCTGCCTCAGTCTCTCTTTCTTGCTCTCTCTCTCCACATGCTCTTGCTTTTTCTCTTTTATTCAGACAGTTTTCTATACTAGGAATTGCTCCATGTCCATCCCTTATTTGCACTTACTAAAAAGTCCCATCACCCAGCCCCACAGCTGTCGTCTCCCCATGAAGGCTTGGCCAGGGCACCTCTTCTAATGTATCATGTCTCCTAAATCTATTTCTTGGACCATCATATTCCATAGAAATGTTTCTATGACTATGGTGTTTGTGTTGCCAGAACTCTTGGGGACTCTATTCTGTACCTCCTACCATACCTAGAATAGGGCCATCCTTGTTTTTAGTAACTAGAAAACCTTCTCTGAATGGGCACATGTCATCATTTCAACACGGAGAGATAATCAATAAACTCATAGGTATGTTTTTTTTCTTTATAGCAAAACCCAAAATCACATATGTAGAGAATCAGACTGCCATGGAACTGGAGGAGCAGGTCACTCTCACCTGTGAAGCTTCAGGAGACCCCATTCCCTCCATCACCTGGAGAACATCCACCCGGAACATCAGCAGCGAAGAAAAGGTATAATGTCACCCAAGAGTTGCAGGGTCATGGTACACAGACTCAAATCACATGGAGTCTGCCCCATGCCTAGTTCTCTTGGATGAGCCAGAAGGTGGGATATGGTCACTGGAGGCCATGGTCAGGTCCTACAGCCTCCCTGCCCCAGCCTGCCTGGCTACAGCCTGCTCAGCATCCCCTCACAGTAGAATGGGCACAATTCCTTGCGTAGATCAGCAGAGGTGTGATGGCAATGGGTGCGGACGAGTTGATGATTCTGGGGAAGGGACAACTCTGAGGAACAAGGGCAAACAAGATCCTGGTGCACAGACGATCTTATCATCTCAGGAGCACACAAGGAAATGTCTCCCAGAAACAGCAGGGGTCACAATGAGCCTATTAATTCTCTCCTTGTGTTTGTACACTCATGCTATATGCACTACACGCACAAAAGCTTGGTTGCCTTTGTGTCTGCCTGCACTCTTGGTCACATTTGGATCTCATTTTGTTCTAAAGGCAAAAATAATTAGCAGTTTCTAGATGATGATGTTCACACCTAGGTTCTGGGAGTTTTGGAACATTGTAATAACCTTCCTGGCAAATTAAGATGGCTGGGAATATTTAGCAATAAAGCATGTGGATTTATAGACCACTGGAACTGTTAATGTAGAAAAATTGGAGTGAGCCAACCAAAAATGGGAGGAAGATACAGCTTAGTTGAAAAGCACCTTAAACCCTGCTAGGCTGGGAGTGTATCTCAGTAATGGAGCGCTTGCCCTAAGCACTATGAAAAGAAAAGAAAAATTCCACAGCCCATCTCCAATACTATTTTGTATCTCTTATAGTGATGGGCTTTGTTTTAGTTAGCCAGTGTTGTTATCTATTCAGGAGTGATGGCTTTAGCCTTAAAGAACATTTATAATGGATTGTTTATTTACCAGAATATGAAATTGATCTATCTTCACTCTTCTGCCTCCCTCAAGAAAATCTCTTAAAACAATTAAATTCAAATAAAGCCAAAAAGGATAGTGTAAAATACCAGAGCTATGTCTAAGATTTGCATTTGATTAACTTTCTGTCCCACTATTAGAAGATGAAGTTAAATCAGAAGGAACTGAAATTTCTGTTCCAAGTATCCTCTTATTTTTGTGTTTTACTTTCCAGAGTTGAATTCAACTTAACAAGTACTCAACTGAGGAACTGCTAAATATTTTTGAAACTCACATATGCTGTTTGATACGCAAAAGCCAGCTAGACTGAGAAATGTGGTGTTGACTTGGGTACTTTATCAACATTGGAATTGAACCCTCAGTTACTATTTCAGCTCCCATTGTGTGTTATGTGGACTGAATGTGCATTTCAGGGCTTAATCCATAGGGCTACTGCTTGGCGAGTTTTTCTTTATTAGACTTTAAAGTAGATTTGTTCAGACTGACACAGTGTATATCTTTGACCTACAGTGAAGGACAGAAGCATCTACCTCAGATGAATGATGCTTTTAAATTCTATATCTTTTCTAGGAATAGCTCAACAGCTAATGTAGACCAGAACTATTATTAAGATTTGTGCCTACATTGGCCTCTTTAATAGGTTAGCATTATTGGCTTATATGATTTCATATTTAGGGAATGAAAATAAATGCCCAGGAACTTATTCACACTCACACTTACTAAATACTAAAACTGAGAATGTCCAAAAAAGACCATCTCAGCCTTGTTGTGACTGATTTATTTTGTAGAATCTAGGTTTCGGTAGAGATCATCTCTGTTAATCAAGTCCAGCACATAGGTTACATCACGGCTTCTTTTGCTGTGACCTTCCTTCAGGTTTTCCTTGAAATGACATTATTGGAGTATGAGTCATTAATTATTTAAACAAGTCTCCAGATCAGCCTATGATGTGACACCAGAATGATATCTTTGATTAAATGAAATCATATATATATAACAAAATTTGCCACTTCCACTAGTTAAATATTGACATCACTGAGGCATGATGTCAAAATGATAGTGGAGATAGCTATTAATAAGTACAAGCCATCCGAGCAGGTTGGATTCCTGTATAAGCCTCTATTACTTTGGCAATCTCTCCCTATTTCCTCCTCCACTGAAGTTGCATTCCACATGATGAGGTATCAATATTACTAGCAGGTTTGAACTACAAGGGTGGAAGAAAACAAGTCACTTTATAAAATCAGGATGATATGAGAGGCAAGTCAGCATAGACCACCGTATCTAATGAGTAAGGTAAAGACGTCTCCTGAGACTTCCGCCTCCTAAAATGCCAGAATCATAGAAACCTTTGTAGATTATCTAGTCTCATCTGATTCCCTTTCTAGTACTTTCACCGAAGAGTCACTCAGCCCCTGTCTGACATGTGATGATAACAGTTCTCTGTGGGCAGTTGGCCAACACTGATTGTTTCCTACACAACTCAGTGCCCCCCACAAGCACCACACAGTGCTCTGTCTGAGGTACTGAAATATCTCTTGGATTTTCTGCTAGTCAGTATCCCTTCTTTAAGACACCAAGCCACTTTCACTGATTCTCATGTCATGGTGTCCACATACCTTACCCTTCTGGTTGCCCTGTACTGAATAGTATCAGGTAACTAGTGCTACCCTAGAGCCTTGCTATGTCCAGTGTCACTTGAGCAGAACTCAATGGGGTTATTATCATCTTGATCTGGACTCAACTTGGTGGTCAAAGTTGCATTAGCACTTGAGTCATGTGGTCAACTAAAATGTGTAGGTCTCTTTTATATGAACTGCATTTGGGCTACTTATCCCCTCTCCTGTTCTCATGCAGTTGATTGCTTAACCAACAATGCAGAACTTCATACTGAATTCTGTTAATCAAAGTCGTGTTTCCTTGGTTGCAGCCATGTTCCTCAACAAGGTCATTATGGCAATTTGGGAAGAGTGCTCCTTCAATGGGACCGTCCTGTGCACTGCAATAAATTTAGCATTGCTCACCTCCTCTCCCCTAAATGCCAGTAATAACCCCTAATCATCGTAAAGGGGTCAAACATACAACACTTCCCCCTTAGCTTGAGAGCACTGTTTCAGACCATCTTTCTAACTAGTCAGGGTTAACTTTTCATGGGAACTCTCCTTAGAAGTCTGTAAGCCAGAGTGTTTTGGCCCGAGTCAACTCTGCAATTTTACTTATGCATATTAAAAGGAATGAAACAGAGTAGTGCATGATGACCCAACTCTAAGCATGAAGTACAAGGGAAGGGAATTCAGTAGTTCTCCCTAGTCACCTAACACTTATATTAGCATTGCTTCCAAATTTGGGTACATCCTTATTTAAGTGTCTTTATCCAAATCATTGATAAAAATGATTACTGATATGAGGTCATGTTTAAAGCTTTTAGATCACCTTAAAGGCTTTCTCTCTGAGACAGAGGCTCAGACTCCTGTCATAGTTACAGTGCATGCGAATTAAAGCAGTTTTGTCTTTTGTGTCATTGATTGAGTCTGACACCACCCATCTTATTGGAAGAGGGAGGAAAGGATTTCACCCATAAACATATAATGGAATGATTTCTAATGGAATATCGATATTCTACCCTAAAAAAATGAAAAGAGGGACTTCAAAATCAGTGCAGCATCAATACCAGATCCTTCATCATATCTCTGGGTTACCAGAGAATAGAGGATAATCTTCCCAATCTATTAAGCTATAGCTAGCTGAGGTGTTTTAGGGTAGCCACTGGTTAGTTAGGATCAATGTGATTAAATCAGTGAAATAAGTCAGATGTACAAAGGTTGATCCATCTCTTAGTGGTCACTCTCATCGTGAGAAAAGCAGTGATCAGAGACAGTGTGATCATGTGACAGTTTCTGTGACACTTTAGGAAGTTTGGCATCTGTGTCATTTCACTCCCTGCCCTGCACAAATTCATCTTAAATATTGCCAGGTGTTTGAGCGGGTGTTGCTGAATTCCAGACACCATTTACATATTGAGTGAGACCCAGGAATGGTGATTTGCATCCTTGATCCCTGACAGAAAAAAAAATCCATCATTTGCTTATTGGAACACCGCTATGCTTGTGGAATGACTCTAAAGAAAGGGATATGAAAACTTAATGAGTAAGGAAGAGGAAAGGGATGATGAGTTGAAATTAGAAGAGATAGGGAAAATAAAAAGCATATGGTGACCCCTGAATTTTGGCCTGACAAAGTATCTACCAGTAAGTGAAGCTTTTTGAAATTACAGATTCTTTGGAAGGGGAGCTTACTTTTCACTGGAAGGAATACCTGATTTAGTAAAAGCCCAGTGTCCACTTCTAGCATTGAAAAAAGTTCTTAATTCAGCAGTCAGAGTCCAGTTTATCCAGGGTCTGGACACAGGTATGACAGGTAATGCTTAAGATAACTATAGAAATGCTGGGCTTTAGTTTATATGCACATTCCTATAGACTTGGGTCTATGGCAATAGGCCGTGAATATGAAAACCAAGAACAATATTTGGAGATGAGAATCATAACCTAATTTATTTCCTGTGTGTAGATTTGCATATAAGATATCAGATATTTTTAAAATAAGCCACATCTTCAAATTATTAAAGCCAGGACATTCTACCAGGACTCATATGGAAGTCAGGCTACCAGAAGCGTGTGTCACTAATAATAACGTTTTATAAGCCAAAGATTTGGGAGAGAGGCCAAGGAATCAGATTTGAAAACAAATTTGAGAGAGCCTCATAAAACATCAGAGATCTTGATTGATATAGCCCTGGCATGTGACAAACAAGCTTTCTGGTGTTGTGGAATTGGCAACTACATTTGATATGTTGGCCCACTGTGACATTGGTCTATGCATGTTCCTCTGTTCTCATGTTCTCTTTCATCCCTACATCATGTGATGTAACCCAGCATCTCTGTCCTCATTTCTCATAAAAGCTCCTTGCTTTTTTAAAGTCGACTTACTGTTTGCTAATTCATTCACATTCCCTGTTTCTAGCATCGTTTCTATCTTTTTCTGTCTGAACATCAGGGACAATCAGCAGCTATGCCACCTAATGAAAAGGCCAACAAAACTATGATGTCTTTGACTCCTAATATAAAGATAGAGAAACTGTAAACAGAGTAGATACCCATGTGCTGGATGTATTAATAAATCTCCATGTGGGTGAAATTTCCCCAAACCTCCAGGTCTGAGTGGGCTCACTCCCCTGTGGGTGCCATGTTGGATGAAGATGGCCCATGCCTTCACCGTGTGCCATCAGGACTTTCTCTGTCTTAAAGGATGGCAGCCCAATCATAGGCTCTCAGCAAAGCACCCTGACCTATAGTGTCAAAGACTTCGGACCCTCATTCCCTCTGCGCTCTGCTCCTTTGTTCCTTTTTGAAAACAGAAATTTTAATCAATCAAATGCATGCACAGTTATATAATGCATAAGCATAAACAGCATTAGCATATCTGCGATGAGCTGTCTAAAAAATTCAGAAGAAATCTAAGTCTCACTAGATTGTGGTGAGAATGAGTAGTGTCACCAAATACTAGAACACTTTAAGATGTTTTGCCCAGTCTAAATTTGTCTGCTGGTATCCATATATATGTCTGCTAAAGATGAGGAATGTCTTTACCTTTGAAGTATACATTTTAATGTGCCTAAGGGGGAAAAAAGCTGAACATCAGCTAATTTCTGAATTAAATTTGTGTGATAAGCACAACGTTGAAAATGGGCCTTGGAAAAAGTTCTGAATTAAAAAGAAGCTGCATGTGCACGGAATGCAGGGTGATACATCAGTTCTCTAAAGCAACATGTTGTAAAATTTTATTGCTTTCTTGTTGTGTTTTATATCTTGTTTTTTCCAGGCTTCGTGGACTCGACCAGAGAAGCAAGAGGTATAGCTTACCTGATCGCTAGTCAGTCTTTAGTTTTGAAAGCATTTCAGTTTAACTCACCATTTCAGTTAATAACCAGGCATGCTAAACTAATGAGTACTTTAGTTAGATCAAAGAGTAGGTCAATAGTGGTAGACATTACTTAGTCTAGTGTCATTTTAGCATGAGCAAGCAAGCTGTGTTGGGAGTGGAGGAACAAATCGTTATTATTTCCTAAAACTGGATCTTAGTCTCTTGCCGGTGCTGGTAAAATCACATCCAGGTAATTATACTGATAGAAATAAATTGCCCCAACTCCCAAGACAGGCATTTTGAAATGATGAAAAAAAATTTTTAGACTCTCACTTGGTAGCTGTGGCTCTGAACCGTAAAGTGAGTGATCTAAAACCCACTCGGCCCTTTCCTTTCCAGCTCAACTCATCTTGTTGCTCACTTACTTTATAATGGTTGATCTTGGTAAATTTTCACATCACATTTCATCTCAAAAGCAATCCAGAATGACATCTCTCACTGATTTCCCCAAATTGTTAAATATACCTTTTATTTTTATAGAGCATTAAATTTATGGGATTGGAGTTATTTGGCACAAATGGGTTTATGTTTTGTAAAGTCAGTAACATTTAGCCTTCGGAATGTCTGTTCCCACTTGCTTGAGTTTGGGTCATGTGGGACTCAGTAGTGACCTTTACATTTTCATCGTCACACTCCAAGGCTCGCCCTATCATCATACCTACCATTTTTTTACCTGATCTGTGTGATTAAGTGACCTGTAATAAAATAAAAACCGATCACCTTTAGATGAGGTTCAAGGATTTAATTTACAAATGCTTTTTATTAAAGTTGCTTTTGTCTCTTTCTTCAAATGAAGCTTTGATACTGTAAAACGATGAGCACAGAATATCCTATATATGCTCTGCATTTGATTTTGGTGAATCTGTACTCTGTCTTTCAGGAATATAATTATTTAGAACACTTAACTCATGTGTGCAGGTCATGGCTATAAATATTTGATGCTACTTAATATTTAAAAGTTGACTGCCTGTCCCCAGGCATGGATATCACTTTCTGCACATTTCACATGTGCGTTACCATGGTCAGATCTGGCTCATTATAAGCTCTCTCTATAGTGTACCTTCCTCGATGTCATAGGGAATGTAGTTAAGTACATGTCCTCACTGAAACTCTTCCTTCCTGTGGCCTAGGATCATTTAGTGCTGTCACAGGCTGGGTATTTTATTACCCAAAGCCATGGCCCCATTGCAACTGGGGAAGGGAAAGAAGAAAGGTTAATGATCAGTCCATCTTTGGCACCTACAGATCTCATTCTACTTGGCCTTATATGTCTTTTTCCTGTCATTCTGATCTAGACCTGGTTCAAGGAGGAGCTGAGATTTATCAGGGAGCATTAAGGAGATGTTAAGTGAATTATCATTGTAAGTGGAAATAATAGGTTTACTCCCAGGAAAGCGGACACCCCTTTCCATTTTCCAGAAGTGTCTTTCTTGAGCGTTTCACTTTGGAAATAATTGGCTTTCAAGTGAATGCTGCCCATGGGGCTCAAAAGTCCCATTTTCTTCTATTTGGCTTATTCAGAGATGAAGACCATAGGCCAGAAGAGTGCAGAAGGAAGGCTTATATTATACTTTGTTTCATTCTTAGGCTCCAAATGCATTAGCATTTTTACCTGAAAGAAAGAAGACAAAAAATGTTTCATTAGAATAATTATAATTGCCTGTTGTACCTACTAAGAAAGGAAGGAAGGAAGGAAGGAGAGGGAAGTAGGAAGAGGGAGAATTTTTTTTTTTTGCGGTAGTGTTCTTTTCACTCTTGCCCTGAGTGAGCTCAGGTGCTCCCCAAGGGAGCCTGGGCAGTCACCATAATGATTGGTCAGGATGACTTTTGGGTGGAACTCCCTGACATTGTCCCTGAGCAGGAGGAAAACACTTCAGGGTGAGAGAACCCATGTGTGTTTGAGTCCTATCCATGTCTCCTCAAAGGGAGCAACCCACAAATAATTCCACATCATCCAACCTACAGTGAACCATTGTAAAATGAGAATTTTCTATGGAGTATGGCCTACTGGTCTGATGACATCATTAAATGCAAGAACTCTTCACCTAGAGAAATTTATAAAGGAGATTAGATTTTAAAAGTTTTTAAAAGTTCCTGATATCGTTTTCTGAGCTCTTCTTCAACCATTTTCTAGATTATTCTGAACAAAGACTGCTTGTCTCTTGCTTTCTTATTAACATCTTGCTCTTACCTACATGACCTTCTTTGTCTCTCTTCCATATGGAAATGTTCTCTTGGCTTCCTGAACATTTTGTGTATGGTAATCCCAGTACAAGTCCATGCTGGGTCACAAAGAATCAAAGTTCACTTTGCAGTTGGCAAGGCCAGGGGTGGACCTTGGGTGCCCTCTGCCTTCAGGTCGGCTGTAGTTTAGGTAAATGGGAATGACAAGCCCATCAGGCCATCCTTTCAGAGATCCCTGCAAGAATGACTGTGTGCACTCAATAGCCTTAATACAGGTGAATGAGGAAAGATTTTTGCTTAGCATATAAAAAACTATCTACTGGGGCAAACAACTATCAGCCCTTCCCTCACCCAAAGAAAGGAGTTCCAAAGATCTAGTGTCTAACAACCTGGATGTCCCCAGGGTCTCTGGGATTGTCCAGTGTCATCTCTCATCAATACGTACCATCTCCTAGGATGAAGTTTCTTGGCCAACAAGCCTAGCCAGGCCAATGGGAACAGCTTTGCTCACAGAAAAGGGCAGTGATGGTTTTCCTTGGCCCCTTGTTCCCATTACGGGAGGCATGTGTTCGCTTGCAGATATGACTTAGATAAGTGAAATGGACCAGATCTGCTATGAACAGTGAAAGGGATTTCTTGTGATAGGGATGCTGAGAGTGAGGCACCAAGCCAGTGCTACCTTTTTTGCATCTTCCCTGACTGGCTGCCAGAGGACATCAAAGCTCTACTCAGCATAGAAGGAACCTAAAGCGAGCATTCTTTCATTCTCTTAAGACCAATCCCCGTGAGATGGCAGGTGCAATGTACCCTCCTGCCCATCTCTCCAGAACACCTTATGCTGATATTAAGAGGGTGTCTCAGTCTACATGACCATGTTTCTGTCGGATCGAGACATTGAGCACATGCCTAGACCTTTCCAAGGCCAGCAGTCCTTTCACTTGGAAGGCCGAGGAAGGAACCCTTGGAAGTATTCCAGTACCTATAGCCTCGGGATTGTGTGTTGGAGACCTCCTGACCAGTTGCAACTCCACAGCCTCGGGAAGCCAAGAGCTGTATCCAGGACTAGGGAACGGTAGAGACTTTGGTGCCAAGGATCTTGGGTCTGCCTGGGGCTCTTTATCACTATTCCTAGAGAAGAGCCTCTGTCACCCCTACATCCAGCTCGGGAGTACCTGAGCTTTGAGTCATTGCCTCACTCTGAAACATCCAGAGAAAAGAGGCATTTACAAGAAATGGGTTTCTTGCAGAATTTCTTATATTGGGCACATTGGGATTCCTTATTGCATCTACCCACATGTTAATGTACACCAAACTAATCTTGGGAGACCTCAGCTTGCCCAAAACCAATTTTGTCACATAGCTCAGGCCATTTGCCCTAACTGAGTCCCATTTTCTGTTTTGGATACCTGCAAGTGCCCACTGTTCTCCTAGAGCCTCCCCCATGAGGAGATACTTAAAGTGAGATTAGCGGTTGGCACAGAAATAGACTGGTCACAGACAAGTGATGGCCTAGCCCCACCCTGCTCTAGCTACTCTCTGGCCCTGTGGCTCACCTCAGGTTCTGACACTGCTCTTTTCCTCCTGGTAGACTCTGGATGGGCACATGGTGGTACGCAGCCATGCTCGAGTGTCGTCCCTGACCTTGAAGAGCATCCAGTACACAGATGCCGGAGAGTACATCTGCACTGCCAGCAACACCATTGGCCAGGACTCCCAGGCCATGTACCTTGAAGTGCAATGTGAGAAATTACTGGGGGGAGGCTGGTGGAGGGAGGAACAGTGCAGGGTTAGGGTGCCAGAGACAGCAACATGAGCTGTACTGGCAGACTCTGCCACATTCATTCTCTGAGGAGGTTCTAGGCCATTTCAGAGCTGTGTCCCAAACACACACACACACACACACACAAACACACACACACATACACACATCATACTCATGCCTTCTGTTCTCTAAGTCTTCCCAAGGATACACAAATAAATGCCCAAATGGCCCTGAGCTCTTATGCTCTAGGCGATAGATTTGCTATAGGGCACACCAGCATTTTCAGTGCCCAGGACAGTCTGAGGGGGTCCATGGAAGTAGCTGCTAACTTGACAGTCATCATCATTCATTGCAGATGCACCCAAGCTACAGGGCCCCGTGGCTGTGTACACCTGGGAGGGAAACCAGGTGAACATCACCTGTGAAGTCTTTGCCTACCCCAGTGCCACAATCTCCTGGTTCCGAGATGGTCAGTTGCTGCCAAGCTCCAACTACAGCAATATCAAGATCTACAACACAGCCTCTGCCAGCTATCTGGAGGTGAGCCTGGGTGGGGGGAAGGGAGGGGTGGACATGTTTGTATGATGATGGGTAGGCACAGTTCTTCTCACCTGCTTCCCTCACATAGCCTGAACTGGGGCGCCTCCTCCATCTCTCCCTTCTTTACCTGTAATGCTGCTGTCTTTGTGGCTAGGCCAGGGCTGGGAGATGGAATGTGCCTCTCCTAGGAGCCACTGGATTCTTGTCCAAGACTCAGCTGGGAACAGTGATGTGAACATGAGTAGTTTTTTGCTAACTCAATGTAGTAAAGGAGGATCTGTGGCTATGGCCATCTGTGGGAAACTCATGGGCTCCTTCCTTCTAAAGGTGACTCCTGACTCGGAAAATGATTTTGGAAACTACAACTGTACTGCAGTGAACCGCATTGGACAGGAGTCCTTGGAATTCATCCTTGTGCAAGCAGGTGAGTACCCTTCATGGTAGCTACCACGACGCCCTTGCCAGCCCACCTAGGCTTCAAGGTTACCAATACAGTGAGAAACTAAAAGAGCCAGGGCCCACAAAGCCAGTGAGCCATTGGAAGTGTAAGAACCCAGACATCAGGTGTTGGGATAAAGTCATGGCAAAGTGGGCCAACAAGCAAATCTCCAAGACTGGGGATCTCTACTACTGGGCGGGATCCCCGAAAGGGAACAGAAGAATAAGAGACACGCTTCAAATTGGGAGCTGTGGTCCTGGTCCAAAGTGGGCTTCTGAGTCTCCATATGTGTCCTCCCCCCAGACACCCCATCTTCACCATCCATCGACCGGGTGGAACCCTACTCAAGCACAGCACAGGTGCAGTTTGATGAACCAGAGGCCACAGGTGGAGTGCCCATCCTCAAATACAAGGCAGAGTGGAAAGTGCTGGGTGAAGAAGCGTGGCATTCCAAGTGGTATGATGCCAAGGAAGGTGAGTCAGGAAGAGTGGTGTCTCCTCACACTATTGGGGTGCACACTCACCCTCAAGAGTCACCAGGATCTCTTTGACAGGGCACACCACTGGTACTTCTGGAGCATACAGGATGCCACCATCTACTGAATTAGGAATTCTTCCCCCAGAATTAGAACATGGCTGTGTTTCCATGGAGAGTTGCCTACCTGCTCCCTGTGGCTGCAAACCCTAGTTCCAACCAGGATACATGAGAACATCTCAGTCACTTTCTAAACTGAAACTCCGATTAGGTGCTGAGCACAAAGATAAATGCAGGGCACCCCTGCTCAGTGATGTTCTCTGAGGACACCTGGCCATCCTACTTGGGTGTCTATACCTAGGGATTACGATGCAAGGATGACAAGCTGGCCCTGGAGGCAAGCCTGTGATATCTCCTAAGCTAAGGCAATCCCATGGTAATGTTCAAGTTAAGTATTAAGAAAAGGAGGGACTTGAGAGATGTCATGTAAGTATGAGGACCTGAGTGTGATCTCCAGAAATCATGTAAGAAATCCCATGGCACATGCTTTTAGTCTCTGCACTGGGAAGGCAGAGACATATGGATCCCTAGGTCTTGTTGGCTAACCACACTAGCTGATCAGTGAGCGATAGGTTGAATGAAAGACCCTGTCCCAGAAAATGAGATGGAGAGAGACTAAGGAGGAAACCCAATACAATGTACATATACACATGTGTGCGAGCACTCCTTTACACATGCGTGTCTCCACGCACAGCAACACTCGCACACCTGCACATGCATACACACGCAAACAGTACATTAAGAAAATGACCCCTGGATTGTTGCACTTTGAGCATCTTTATGTCTGATTCTCCAACAGGGGCTCCATTAAAATAACTCACTGACATTGTGCTTCTGTAGACATGCGGGATTCCAGTCTGGTGTGTGGGAACTGGTTGAATTGGGCATGAGCTTGACACATAGCATCACAGCCATTCAGAGACAGGACCAAGCAGAGCTTTCCCAGGGCTGTTGCCATCATGAAGCTTCCTGCTGCACTATTAGCTTCTGGGTGTAGGGGGAGAAGTAACTGGGAGGAGCTACTGTGTCATCATGATGGAACTAGTTTCCCAGCTTCCCTCCCTCTGGCAGCAGGTTGGTCTCACTGTGAAGTCTAAGCCAGGCTTCCTTCTCCTTTTCTGTCTCTCTTTTTCTCTCTTTCTCCCTTTCTCTTCCCTTCTCTATCTCTTCATTTGTAGTTATTTTTTAATCATGTTAAAGTAGCATCAATTTTATGTCTAACCATTTTAAAGTTCAGCAGCATGAAGTCAGAACCATCACCACTGAATAGCTCGAGAGCTTTCCTGTCACCCCAGCCTATGCTCTTTACCCATAAAACACTAACTCCTCGATCAGACACACCCTTTGGGTACTTGGTGACCACCATGCTACAATCTATCCTGTGTAGTTAATTATTGAAGGTGAGGTACCTAGGATGGGAATGTCTGCTTCATTTTACTTTGCTTATTCTCAAGGTTCATTCATGGTGTAGCATGTGTTAACATTTTTAGGCTGAATACTATTCCATTGCTAGTTCTTACCACATTTGATCAATCTATTCATTTGCCCATGGTAAGTTATTTGGGTTATTGTAACTGTGGTGAACACAGCTTCTGTGAACACGGGTGTGCAGACATCCATTTGAGCCTTATGGAATTGCTGGATCACATGACCTGCCATACTGTTTTCTACAACACCATTTTAACAATACATTCCTACTCTTTTGTGATCCATCCCATATTCTCACAACAGCCAACATGGAGGGCATCGTCACCATCATGGGCCTGAAGCCTGAGACAAAGTATGCCGTTCGACTGGCAGCCCTCAATGGCAAGGGGCTAGGAGAGATCAGCGCAGCCTCCGAGTTCAAGACACAGCCAGTCCGTAAGTAAAGCAGCCACTCTGCCTCCTCCCCACATTGACCCTCTTCTCCTAGGGGACACTCAGGGACCCTGATTTGTCCCCATCATGATTCAGAAGACAACTTTGTTGTTTAGTTCCCTGTACCCACGGAGGCCCACTTAGCTCTGTGGCTCAGGAATGGCTCATACACACTCCTTTCATCCTGTTTCTCAAAGGGGTGGAGGGCACTGCCCTAGTCACTGGCCCAGAGTGTTAGAATAACAGCCAGTGGGAATCCCACTGATGCAGTGTGGCAGAGAGAGGGGAGGACCAGCAGCATGGGGCATGAGGAGGGATTTGGGAGGGTTGCTTTTTGACCCTGACCACAGAGGCCCTAAAACACTCTGTGACATGAAGGAAGAAGATAGCTACAGCGAGAGCTGAAATCGTTTGTGCTGGAATTTTTGATACAGAGGATCCATGAAGTCATAAAAAGAAACAAAGACCACTTTAGGATAAGTGAAGAGTAAACAAAAATGCCCATCATTCAAAAGCAAAAACAGTAGCCATGACCTTGGTCTTTCCTGCTCCTTCTCTTTCCCCCAGCCTCCCAGGAGCATAGAGCACACTTTCTCTGCCTTGCAGGCTCTTGGGGGAGAGCTTCTTCTCCAGTTTCCACTCAGGGATGGATCTCACTCCCTCCATCATTCCTTGCTCCTTAAACTGTGCCCTGCTCAGCTTTGCCCTTGCTTCCCACAGCAGTCAGGCCCTGGGTGCCCTGAGGGGCTCCTGAGTCCTCTAGCTGAAGGTGCTAGAGAACTAGACTCCCAGGCTCTCCCTGGCCCTTGGATTTAATGCACACAAGACAATCCTTTGCTTCCTTGTCTTGGGAGCCGGAGGCCTAAAAAGGAACCCCCATCCCTCTTCCCAGAAATACAAGAGCCCGTCTCATCTTCCTTCTGCAGGGATGGCTTCTTTCTGGATTTGAAGTAATTTGATAATTTGAGTTTCCAGCTCCATGTGCTCTGCGGATTCTGTTCATTTCTTTTACGTCTTATTTTTTTTCCCTTGGGTCTGTCTCTTGGCTTTTCTTTTCGTCTGTGTTCCATCCATGGAAAATGCAGATAGCCCTCCTCCACGTAAGTGCCTCGTCATACCCCATTGCCTGTTTCCATAGTGTTAACATCTGCTAGTTCTAGTTGTTAATTTAGTTCTGGTCCCTCTTTTTTCCCCTGTAGGCTGAAGTAGATGATGCTGTCTGGGCCCTAACCACACTGACCTTAGTCTAGCTGTGCCCCTGTTAACATGTGTGGTTATTCCAGCAGGCTAACATTCTTCCTGATTTAGAGCATGCGACTTCTGTGCCTTTGAAATTGTGTTAATTTATTAATTTTGTGTGTGTGATAATCGTTCTATGGCAAAGACAATTTTTGTGAAAGCAAGCATCGTGGAAGTCTGTAGATGGTCTCTGAGTAACATGTTACAACACCTAGGGGACCAAAAGAGTGACTCAACTTCATGAAACCACCATTCAAAACCCCCTTGAGGGGAAAAGGACCAGAAGGAATTTTCTTCTGCTTTTAAGGCATAAAATAATGAGTGTCAGGTGTTTCCTTGCTTTTCTGTTAGTGGGTAGCCTGAGAAAAGCAGGGGAATTGACTGGAAAGGTGCACTTATAAGAGTGTAGCATGAACTTTGTCTGATGGGCAGCTGTGCTGAGGTAAGCCCTCAGATCTGGTCCGTTTTCTTTGTTACAATTAGGTTACTTATAATATGCGTTTTCATGTCAGTAAAGACTTGACCAACTAATTTAGGAACTCTCCTATGGAGAGAGGGGAAAATTTCTCCTGGGAAGGAAACTCTAATTGTATAATGTGTAACTATGAGACAGCAGGAGAGAGGAAACAGAGACTTGGGCACTTTCTACAGGGAATGGAACTGTGCTCTTGACCTCAACCTGCATAAATTCCCAAGTTTCACTGTGTTGAGGCTGAGCACATAGAGTGTTAGAGGGAGGTGGAACCCAGAAGAAAAGGTATTCAGGAAGTGCACATTCTTTTCATAAAAAGCTGCTAGCTCCTAAAAAGGCACTCAGAAAAACTTATCTTTGGGAAATTTATTCAGAAATATTGCAGCAGCAGCAAAAACTAAGTCACTAAGTGTGGGCGTTAGGAGATTTTGAGCAAGTGTTAAATCCACTGCCTCAGCTAAGTTGGTGCGTGCATGCACCATCTCAGGGAGGCATTAGACTGGAGGGCTGACAACTGTGCCCCACGGGAACCCAGGAGGATCAGCTCTGGGTGGAAGAATTCATCCCTCCTGCATCCTTCCAGCAACCCAGAACTGAGTCTTTAAGTTCCTTCTCATCAAGAAGTGATCTGCAAGGAGAGCCAGGCTGGGACAAGGCCAGCTTCTGAGTTTGTCCCCAGTGACTGCAGCTGGAGTTCTGAGTACTGACTCACAGGCACTAGGTCTTGGACTTCACAGGCCACATTTCCAGCTTGATTCTTATGAAGAGACAATTGGTTTGTTGTGTTTTCAGTAGCAGAAGTTGTGTTTTTTTCCAAGTCAGTGTTAAAAATTAAATGTTCAATTGAGCTTTTTAATTTTAGTTTTAGTTTTTAATTTTTAATAGAAGGAGAACCCATGGTCCTCTGTTGTCTGATAGAGATGAAAATGGATAATTAATGAAGACTCTAAGAAGTACTTTGGATGCTGGCATCATTCCAGAGATCCATGAAGGGTACAGCAATGGTGGTACAAAGTCAGTTTTTCTCAGTCACATAAAAAGCACCAGGCTTGGTTGTGCAGACTGAGCCAGGAAAATCCCAAGTTCAAGTTCTGTCTGGGCTACAGAATGAGTTCACAGCCATCCCAGGTAACTAAAGAGAGCTTATTGGTAGAGTTCTTACCTAGCATAAACAAGGCCCTCGGTTCCATCTTCAGTGCAGTCAGGCAGGAATCATGGAAGGAAGCATTAAAGAGAAAACTTCTCAAAGATAAGGAGAAATGAGACACAATCCTAAGAGTTATGTATGCCTTTTTAAAATATTTAAGAAGTGGTGGAATGATGGATGTGATGGGGACATCACACTCACTAAAGGGACCATGATGAGGTTTTTCCTTATACTCTCATAAGTTTCCCCAAGTTACTAAGATGAGAATCTGGCCCAAAGGTAACCTGCTACCTGGGCCCATTTTGAGAAAGGATAGGACTGTGGTGATGTTTGCCAGTGTTTATCACTGATGTTACAAAACCCAGCTCTTGGTACTAGGAAGCTAGGAGTCTTATGGCAAACCTGTGACTTCTCAAGAACTCCCACTTTTTGGAAGGCTCAAAGTTTGACTCACATAAACAGTCATCCATCAATTGAGCTGTGCATGCTTGCATTGCTTGCAACTAGCATGAAAATTCATTCTTCCTATCCTGTAAGACTTTAAGGTGCACCTTCATAGCCCTATCTGTGGCACTAGAGTTTCGACCTGAGTATATGACCCATGCCTTGGAAGAGGGAGAGAAGGCACAGGGGCTTGGAGGTATCAGTGGAGGCCAGGGTTTGGCATTAACTCCATTTTGAAGTCCATCGACCTATCTTAGAAATGAGCTTGCTTTCTTGGCTATTTAGTAAACTTCTCCACATCTGGGCATAGTTATATCATGGGCAGAGATGAGCAGATGAAGCTAGCAAAAGTCACAAGTACCTAAAGGACTGCTGCTTCTAAACTCCCAAACAGAAAGCATGCCTTAGCTGTTTGAGGTTCCTATGTGTGCAGTCCATACGTGTGCATGAAGGTGACAAGAGAGCTGAGTGCAAACAAGCCAATAAAACTCTAACCTGGGGAAAGGTTCTGTTGCCTGTATTTTTTAAGCTAAATGCCTGTGTGGTATAAGGACCCTCAGGTGTTAAGCTCATGGCTTCCATTTGTATTGGGAGAGGCAGCTTCTTTGTGAGAAGTGCTTACAACTTACTGTGCAACATTTTCTCCACAATTGAACCGCACACCTATAGAATTTTATTGCTTGAAGGTTACCTCATAATTTGCTTCTGTATCAAGAAACAAAATAAAGTATCACCACTGCGTACTTTTAAAAAGAGGTGTATTGAGATTTTGGTTTTCATATGCTGTCCCCTCATTGGCATGGGCAAGTATACCTTAAATGTGTTGTGATAGTCATGACTCAAACCTACAGGAGGGCTAGGGAGCTTTCTCCATTGTCAAGTGCTTGCTGTACAAACATGGGGAGCCTTAGCATTCACATAAAAAGCTGGGCATGATGGCACATGCTTATAATCCAAGAACTGGGGAGGCAGAAAAAGGAAGATCCCTGTGGTTTACCACCTAGCTAGTCTAGCCGAATTGGTGAGCTCTGGGTCCAATGAAGAACCTAGTCCAAAAAATATAAAGTAGAAAGTGCTCCAGAAAGACGCCGAACTTTGACCTGTGACTTCCACATGCACCCACACAGATGTGTATGTACACCCACATATATGAATACACACACATACACCCAAGAAATACAAAAATTATGCAAACAACCCAAGTCACAAGAAAGAGAGTCAAAGATATACTTTTCCTAAGATTAACTGGGTCATCTAATCATGACAATTTAGTAACCTCACTTGCTATGATTCCAGTGACATTGTACTCTGGTGGCTGAATCAGATACCCTCATCTGGAAGGTATTAGAAAACCAAGCCATGAGCATGTACACAATGCTGAAATTGTGTTGCTGCTTTTTCAAGTTGCCATGCAGCTCTCAGAGGGCACTGTGTTTTGTGATGGTTGAAGGGACAACTTTGGAATACCTGACAGCAAAGCACTAAAGATCCCTTCAGGGTCCCAGTGCCTAGTTGCACAATACCTCACCATCCTCCATGCTGAAAGTCAGTTAGTCTGGCCTTCCTATGAGGGAGCAAGAATGGCACTGAAGATTATTGGCTTCACCCTTCCCTACAGCACCTTCTGCAAGGGTCTAGTATCTTCTGTATGAAAAATGACTATGAACCGGTCTCTGTCATTAAGGATGGTCATTCCCATTTCATTTATTAAACCTAGAGTGAGGCATGCAGGTTTTGCTGTACGTATGTACCATGTATATAGATAGATGCCTGTATATCATAAACACATACAAAGTGACATGAAAAGCCAATCTCTTCTCTAAGATTCACATGAAATTGAGGGCCAGGTTCTGATCCTATGGACACAGCTGGTCCTGCTCAATTGGCTGCTTGTTTTCAGGCAGCTGGGATTAGAGAACTCTGCAGCTGTTCTTGGTCCAATTCCTACCTGCATGGCAGACTTGGGAGACTCTCGGCTGATGGCGTGTAGGTGGAGAGAGCCTGGCTTGCTGTCTGCTGTCAAACAGTCACCTGTTTCATACCCGCAGGTTTTAACTCGCTTCTGCTCCTCGTACTGACACCCCAGGACGGCTACTTTCACTTTACAAATCAGCATCTGTGTGCCTCCACTGATCTGTTTTTACCTTTCTTTTCTTCACCTTCATTTTTCTTTCTCCAGCGGCTCCTGCCAGCTCTTCCACCCTTGTTCCATTGTCTTCGCCATCTAGTGAGTATGGTTTCTTCATCCATCTCCCTGCAGGTGGCTTTCCACCAGCCTCGCTTCATCTGCCTAGCGTTATCTCCTTTACCAAGGGATAATTCAACTCTGTCTAGAGAGCGATACTTCAGGGTTTAGAAAAGCAAATGGAAAGAGGAATAGGTTAGGTGCAGAGCCTCTCCAGTTCCAGGAGCTGGGGGGCAAGAGAAGAGCATTTCTCTGGAAGAGAAACCCTGAAGACAGACTCCAGCCACAGCCAGCCCTAGAGTCAGGATTCACAGACCAAAGCCGGTATCTGGAGAAGCCAAAGGAATTTGCCAAGAAAACAAATCTGTCCTGCCTGCAGGGTTATATAAAATGCTTGGAGGTGTTGTGTTTTCACCCTTTATTTTCATTGGCACAGTTGGACTCAAGCATTGAAATTAGATAGTGAGGCCTGTAAGCATTCATTTTATCCATAAATGTATGCAGTTCTCATAAATATTTGTGGGGAAATAAACAGGGTCTGCTTGCAGATTGCCTGGCGGTAGGTACCTGCACAAATGACTTAACCCTTTCCAAGCCATGCTTGCCTTTCTTTTCTCAAAAATAGAATGAGGAGTCCCTTTCCATCCACTTACCCCAAATCGAGTAACAAACAGAATAGTGTTTATCCAGCTCTGCTTTGCTTGCCCTGGATCAGTACCACTGAGCCAACATATGGACAAATCAGTCTTGGGCTTTGCCTCACTGGCTGAGCCTGGTTCTTTTCCAATTATTTCCCATTGCTGCTCTGTCTTTTTGCTCCTTGAATCATCAGGAGTGGAGAAAGCTCCAGGCCTGCCACTCTTTGGAGTTTTGACCATAGCATTTTAGTGGAGGAGAGCAAAGGGAGACAGCAGACAACAAAGTACAAGTGTGCCCAGGAGGGGTGGCCTTCCCTGGCTGACTTTATTCTCCCCATTACTGCAGGAGCACCCACAATTTAAGCTCATCCTCAGAAAGACACTCCAGCCCAAAAGCCTTCTATTGCCATCTTCTGCCAGGAAACATTCCTGCCATCCCACTCAAAGCAGAGCACTGAAGCAAATGGAGTTCTGGCCTTGGAACCAGACTGCCCTGGGTTCAAATCCCAACTCTGATACTTCTGCCTGTACTTCTATGACCTCCTATGAGCTGCCTAACCTCTCCAAATCTCAGATTTCCTCTAAAGTTAGATTCTCCTTTACCGTGTGAGCATTTGTGAAAATTTGAGATTAAGTGTAAAAAACACTTAACAGCTGGAGAGATGGGTGGGAAAGGAGATTGCTTCAGATGCATTAAAATTCTGTCGACATCTGGGATATACATATATATATACATATATATACTTGTGTGTGTGAGCACTTAGGATGTATTGACATATGAATTTAAGAGTTTTATCTCTCTTCTCTCCACTTTTCTGTGCCCTTTCTGTCCTTCATGTTTCCATAGCAACCTGGCCTCTTTCTGCCCTTACAACCACAGAGCTGTCTAGTGAGTACAGAGCAGGGCTGCCGAAGCCACACCTCGATGCTATTGTGGGGATCTGACTTCTGGGCTTCCATGCTGCCTGATGTTTTCCTTTTCACTGAAAGCTGCAGTGGTGATTGCATGGAACTCCTGGCCTTGAGTGGTTTCCTAAGCATGCTGCCTATTCGGCCAAGAGAGCAAATGAAACATTCCCAAAAGAACAGGGGGGATTATTTCTAGAATACTCTGTGCATGAAGAGGCTTTTCCAATTGACATTCATGTTAAAAATAGAAAAGAATTAGGGAGACACAGAGCAGACAAAGAAGAGCAATCCCTTCGCCAGCTTTGGCAGCCCTTCCCCGAAATACACACGTGCACCCATACCGCACACATGCAAACACTAACAAAGAAATCACAAAAAGACTGAAAGCCAGGAAGGAATAGGCAGAAACAGAAATGGCTGCTTGGGGAAAGGTAGGGGTGATGCAGAGAAAGAGGGAGCGCCACCTCCTGCCAGCATGCCTGCCTTTGTCTCTCCTGCAGAGCTTCTACTGGAAGGAGCCAGAGCTCCTTCCTTCTGTTTCCCTGCAGGCTAGCTAGTTCCTCAGTGCTAGAAAAATGCTAGAGCGAAGAATCTAACCCACATTCTCTGAAGAAAGTGCTGGAATTTTACTCCAGATAATTAAAGTCCCAGGCCAGATAGCACTGCCTATTCCCATCGTGGAAAGCTGACGCTGAGTCAGCTCTGGTCTCATGAAGTCACATGTGTGCTGAGGACTTAGTGCCTTGGCCAGGCAACAGAAATACGTGTGCATGTGTGTATGTCCCACGCCGAAGGTGGGCTTTCATAATATTTCTGGATTCACAGAAAATAGCCATGCCTGCCATGGAGCAGTAGCCAGAAGGAGAAGGCAGACTGCAGGTATATGCAGAGCACAGACCCTCACCTCTGACAAGCCTTATGATATATAATTGAACAGAGAAAAAAAGAGTTTCCTGGTTCTGTGTGTTGCATGAAGTGGGTTTTTTTTTTCCCTCCTGCATAACACAGCTAAGGTCTGCTTTCTCTCTGGGTGTTCCTCTGTGTGTGCTGCAATGAATCTTAATTCCTGATGCTTTTGAGGCTTCCTTTTGTCAGCAGAGCAGAGCGGGTAACAATAAGCTGGGCTCACTTGCATGGGTTTAATTCAGATCATGAGGGTGTTTTGGTTTTTGGTTTGGGTGGGTTTTTGGCCTTTGGAAAGGATTGCAGCTAACAGCACCCTTTCTTCTCTGGTGCCCCTCCTGCTCCCTTGAGGTCTGATGCAATGTGTGTTCCATACAGTAGGACAAAGCCACATGATGCCTTTGTACCACACTGTCATATTTAAGGCATCTGTCTATATAGCTTAATCTTATCTGTCAGCAAAACACAATCTTGGTTTCAGGCTTTCCCTGAAAGAAGAATGAATAATATTTCTCCCCTAATGGGTATTTAATGTTTAAACATCAGGCATTTCTACTCACAGATAAAATGCTTAGTTGAGAAATCTGAAAGAAGAAAGTTTGAGGTTGTTTCATTTTGATCCACTTGACTACTGACCCAAATCATAGGTCCCAGTGGATAGTGAAATCAAGGAAGGAGTCACAGTTGAACAGAAGCCTGTATTTAGCAGGTAACTCTTCTGCACCAGTGAGGCAAATGTAGCACATGCGAATGGCGATAGAACTAACAGCTAGGAGCAAAATGTGCAAAAATCCCTCAGTCATCTATCAGAAGGGTTGAAAATAATGCCTCCTAGTTTTTAATATGTGTTGATCTAATTATAATTATGAGTGAATAAAAGTATGGCAAATAAAATCCAAAGAGAAACCATTCAGTCTCATGTAATTCCTCGTGAGCACCCTTGGCAAGAACCTGTGTCATGACAGACAATAAAAGTAGCATTCCATTAGCTCAGTAAATGTGTAACTTGGCTAAGTCATTTCTTTCCCATTGTTCTTAATCAATAGCTTACTTTGACCAGAAAGGTATCTTCACCTATGTTCTTTGCCTTTCTCTCTTAGTGGAAATGGCCAAAACCTCCAGGCCTGTGAAAGTTAGGATGTTTAAAATGTCTTTGAAGAAGTCAGGACCAAAAGGAATGTAGATTAATCCAAACCCAAAAAAAAAGGCTGTCTTTACACCGTCATTCTCAGTTTATTCTTATCTCTATAGCCACTCACCTAACAACATCATTTCAGCCACCAACAACCAAGCATGGATTTAATGTCACACTCTCAACTCATTGGGCCAGGAGATGGTCAACAGAGCCACTGTGTCAACTGCCAGAGGGAACCTATTCCTTGACATGCACTGGCCCTTTCCTTTATTTGTGCCTTATCTTTGGAGAGTCCCGTAGGAAGTTAGGAATACCATGGGTATGCAATAGGGAAGTGAGGTTAGACCTCAAGATGCCATCTTGGAGTTCTCTCCACTCAGCTTCCTTTTAACTCCCTCTCCTATTTCTCCAGTGCAAACATGAAATGACTTTCCATAATTGAATACAAGTTTTTGTTCTTCCAGGATTCATAAGCCCAGGACTTTTCCTTGATGACCTATGGCCTATTTTGCTTCCCAAGAATGCTGAGACATTTCTGGAATATGTGAACAAATAACTTGATATTTTTTTTTCCTTTCACAGTCTCCAGGATTGACTTACTGACTTTGACATCTGGGCCCTCGAAGAAATATTTCCCTCATTTAAAAAGTGCTCACGCTTCTTGATGTGGGATTAATATGCAGTTTGCAACTATATCTAATGCTTATTGGTGGTGTTAACCAAATGCTCTTTATGATTTATTACCCTTCTATTTCTGGGCAGTTTCACTGTCCTCCTGATGTGTCCTGTATATGCTGCTAGCTTAATTGGATTCCTCCTTTTATTTAGTCTGTGATTTTGTTGTTGATTTTTCTCCCTGCCCATTGTTTACATCAGTTTTAATTTTTTTGTATTTTCCATGTGACCTCCTCCACTTTCCTTTCAACCAATCATGTGCGTGCGTATCATGTGACTTTGTCATGTGGCTTGCATGGTGCTGATGATGTCGTCCACGCTGGTGAACAGAAGGTAAAACTCTTTGTTCTGATTAGTGGAATAAACCTGGAACTACAGCCTGGCACCAGTGAGCCAGTGCCCAGCCACTCATTCCTGTCTCAGATACGCTCTGTGGAGCCATTTGAGAAATTCACTCTTACCAAAGCCATCATTCCTTGCAACCTTGATATGGCCATCTGAGAACATTACAGCCTTTAGTTGAATGTTTTCCTTCAAGAAAATTGATCAAACCAACTGTTCTCTCCATAAGGCCATATTAGCTATAGTACAGTTTGAAAACTTGAAATCTTATCAGAGTTCATAAAAATTATTTCCAAGAAACATGTTTTTAAAATTAGCTTTCTAGTGTTGTACTTTCACTTTATATCCCATAGGCCTCTCTAATAAGCCCCAGTTGCTTTAAATGAGTCATAATCCCTTGGAAATATTGGCAACCTTGAAATGGTACAGAGAGAAATAGAGCCTTTGTGAAGGTTGTATCTGTACAAGACTTATGAAAGTGCTTCATGAAATTCCCGCAAATGGAGGACTTTCTCGAATGAGAATTTGGATTCAAGCAGTTGGGCTGTGATGTCTCAGGTGTCACTTTTCAAGAGCCCCCCCCCCCAAAGCAGTGGAAACAAATCAAGCAAAAGTCACTTGGCAATTACCAATGACTGAAAATCTCCATGTAATCAAGAAGCACATGATTGACCCTTGCAGAAAAGGAAATAAAATTAGAGCCCAATTAAGCACATAGCCAGTGACAAAATAATGAGTTAACATTGTGCCTGTCACAACCTTGTTCAAACATTTCTCATTTCCCATCAAGAGAGAAGGAGGCCTCTGCTCTCAGCCTCCCTTACTAAAATCAAACGTCTTATTCAGAAGCTTCCCGGGGAGTCATGGGCATTCCAGTCTCTCCTAACTGCAAAGTTTTGCTTCACATCACACCCTAAGACACATACAGGCTGCAGTGATCACCACAACCAAGCTAACATCAATAACCACCCAGTGTGCCTGAGCATGCCAGAGGTCCCTCCTTTGACCTCACATCTCTGAAGAGTTGAATGGGCGACATCCACACAGATAAAACCATCAACCGTTTGTCTCGCATGGTCTTTGTTCTTGGTCTGTTCTGTGTTGTGCTCCCCATGTGTGTGTCCCCACCCCTTCATCCTGAACCTGCCATCGCTGAGACTTCCCCTTGTAAGTATAGCTGCATCACTCTAATTCAGTCCCATTTACAGCCAGATCCCTGGAGTCACACAGGAGTTGTCATAGTTCCATAAAGGAATTGATATGAAAATACCCAAAACTATGAGCTGACATCATAAAATATTGTGGTATTAAATAATACAGGAATTCCTCTCCCCCAAAATGAATATCTGAAGCAGTATACAATAATAAACTTGACTTACCTTCAAAAAAAAAACTTAACTGGAATCTGTCAGTCTAAGGACAGAGAATACTGGGAGTTTATGATATGCTAACTCTTTAAGATTTTGCAGTACCATTCCAAATACAGTGATTTTGTTTTTCCTAAGTTGCCTACCAACAGGAGAAGTCTTCTTTCAGACTTGTGGCTACTACTTAGTAGCTCTCTGGAATAAGACCTTGGCCTTCCCCTTGAGATAGATACTCAGTGTGAGCAGATCCTGGAATTTGGATGTGAAGTTTATTATTTTTAAAAAGCAATTTTGGCCATTTCTGTGCAATACTATAATTTCAAAACAAAGCAAAGCACGGTGTTGACAAGGTAGAAACTCATTTATTTCTGAAGAGAGACTCTCCTAGACATATAAGCAAGGCGAGGGATGATGGAAGATGCTTCTAACAGTTGCCCTAAAAAACCATTAATTCTGATCTTGGCTGTCAGTGAAATATATTGTCCAAAAAAAAAAAAAAAGACACACACACAGACCATAGTCCTGGCAAGCCTCGTGGAAGTCCAAAGCTTCGGTGACCCCTTCTTCCTTGATGTTTCCACCCGTGGCTGACCTTCTCCTGCCATCTGTAAGAGACTGACAGGAGTCTTGAGTCACCAGCATCAGGAAGAGAAGTTTAATAAAATTTAACAGGGAAAGGAATGAAGCTTAGCAAAGGTCGGTTGCGCCTTCCTTTCCCTAGGCACTAGGAGGACATAGGCAAATTAAACCTTAATTTGAAAGGTTTAAATGATTTTTTTAATTGAGTGGGACATCCAAAAATTGATGAAATCCAATGTTCCCTGTCCTACCCTTACCCACCCCACCCACCCCAGAGATGCCTGGGAAGCACTTGACATGTGCCCTATGCTTTACCCACCTTTAGTTCTGCTGGACAATGTTAACTGCCTCCTGAAACGCTCAGTGAAAGACAGGGGCGGGTTAGACAGGCACTGAACACCTTCTTCACTAGTGCTTGGCTCCTGAGCCTACAGAGCTTTGCACAGAGGCTTCTAACAGATAAGCTTAGGCACCTATCCCAGGGTGGCCCGAGTGAGTCTGTTGTGGTGAGCTAAACTACCATTATTAATATGGCCTCACCCACCTGCAGAGCTTCCAGTAACTCCACAGAGCCATGATTTTGGGTGTCAGGGTTCAAGGACTGTATGGAAATGGGACTCCCCACCTCCCACTCTTTGCACGAATGTGATGAAAAGCCCCACTGCATCCCCTCTGTCACGATGCTGCATGTCTGAGCATGGCGCCCTCCACACCTGTTTATAATGATCTTTTTTTCTTTAGCTACTGACACTGCCTTGTACTAGGAAGTGCTGATTCTGATGAACTAAACTGTTTAACAGCCACTTTTCCTTCTTAGATTGAAAACATCACTAACCACCCCTTCCACACCCTTCTTGATTTTTTTTACAGCTGTGTGTTTGGATGGCCACCGTCCTTGGCAGGTCGACACAGACTTTTCATCAGAGTTTCTGTTCTATTTGCCTTTGTTTCTAAGGATCCCTCACACTGGAAGAGTAGAGAGTTAGCAGGCAAGGGCTTCAGAAAGAAGCAGTGGTGTGTGTATCAGGCTAAATCCTGTTGAGGGTTGCTGTTGGCTTTGGAAACTTCCAGATCCCCTAATGTTGCCAGCATGAGGGAAGGAGCATCCCCTGGGCCCCATTTTTCTTAATAAACCATCTAATGTTCATGAAATAGTGTTGAAGGTGTGCACCCCCCCACACACACACACATATACACTGCCTTGTGGCCATGGAAACAAGAGCAGAATTAATTGTTGGTAATAGTTATTTCTGTCATAACTTCCTCAGCCTGGATCAGTCCCATAACCACAAGCCATACCTTCATGGTCATATTTTCTTTTAGGATGATGAAACAAAGATAATTGATCAATTTATCTGTTGCTCATGACACCCATGAGAAGAGACTTGGTATTTTTGTGGTTCAGTTTGTCAGAGTTCATTTGTTGTTGTCTAATTTGTACTATGGGCTGTTATAGGCCACCCAACCCCCAACACAGACATTCATAGTTTCTAAGAAAACTGTGGCTTTAAAAGTCTATATTACTGGGAGCTCGACCCCTGAAAGCTGAGCTTTTTTTTTTCAATATTAAAACCCAGGGAAGTGGCCACATCCCAACATGCTTATTCCATATCCGGACATTCCTTGGAACCAGAGACAAGGATGGAATGGAGTCACCTTCACACAGGCATAGCTGTAAAGAGCTCTTTGCTCCAGAAGCCTGATTTGGGTGGAGGGGGCAGGGGAAAACAACGCTGAAGGCAAATAGATACCTTTACTATCTATATCCTTAATATCACTGAGCTGTGCTTTGGAACTGTGGAAAAGCCAATGAGGATACCCAAGGAGGTGCCAAAGTTATGAGGATTCAAGAATGGATGGTGCATTGATCACATTAGATTCATTTGTTTGACATGTCTGGCTAAGAGCTGTTTCAGGAAGGAGAATTAGTGGCCTAATAACTCTAAATCCCAATTCCCTAAGGCAATTTGCAGATCCCCTAAGGACCTGTCAATATAGTTCCCTGATGGAACTGTAATGTGTCTGAGTAGGAGAAATTGAATAGGATTCACATCTGAATTGGTAAATCATACATTTTGAGCTTTTTTAAAAAGCAAGCAATAACGAGGTTTGCAAGAGGTTCAAACTGCTTGTATAAAATAACTCACCAAAGGATAAACAGAATGAACAGTATTTTTCATGTCCAACAATGCTATTTGATAGGAGGGAGGGAGAGAGAGAGAGAGAGAGAGAGAGAGAGAGAGAGAGAGAGAGGTTATTGTAAGCCCTACCTACATCCATCACTCACTTATAATGAGGATAGTATCTGAGATCTCAAAATTTAGTGCAGATCTGGTCTGTATGGAAAAGAAGACACAGAGACTAAGCACAGGGGTAGCTGTTTGGCCTCTCAGCATTTCATGCAAGACATGCAGCTCTTGGTGCTGGGCTTCTTGAATTGAAGCAGTCTATTGATCTCCTTCCAGAGTCCATAAATGCTTCCCAAAACCCTTGACTTGTTATCATTTGTGCTGTGGAATTTATATATCCAGTAGTAACTTTCCAAACCCAGCAGTAGGTCATGAGGTGACTCAGATTTAAGGGCTCAGAAGCTTGGTAGTTATGAAGGAAGAACATACCATACGCATGGCCAGAAATAGACTTTTCAGTTATGGCTTCTAATGAACTTCATAGAATCTGCCTATGGTACATTTAACTGTAGCTGGCCTCTATGTTACATTCTTTCTTTCCTGCATTCATGTTTTACATTCTGGGGGAAAATAATCAAAACTGCCAGTATTTTATGTTTGCCAGCATCAAGGTTTGTTTTCTTTTTTTAAGGTAGCAATGCTTTCATCGTTAACATAAAATATTTGGGGGTAAATTTTTGAGTCATACATGAAGCTAAACTCAAAAGGGTATAATTAACTCCAGGGGTCTCCTTAGAGCAACCTGCCTATTGCTGCTGAGTTACAAACCAGCATTTACAAATAATTACAATATTAGTTTTGCTGAAATTGCCCATAATGACTTCAATCATAGCAGTAGCCACCCTAGAACCTTGGGACCCTCTAAATTGTTTCCTTAGCTAATGTGTTCAATTAAGCAGTAAGTCTCCTGAATACTGAGCCCCCATTGCCTCTACAATAGGCTCTTTCTTGTCAGGCATGACTTTGTGCAGAGAGCTAAGGAATATTTCATTCGCCCCATTTCTAATCTTTAAGAAGAAAAAAACAGCAAACAATTGAAGTTGCATAGACTGTTGATTTCAAAACTGCTTTCACAATTTTAATGTGCTTACAAATTATAGAGCCACGATGTTGAGCAAAAGCTCTGCATTAGTTAAAAATGATTTTTCTTTAGAAATACTATCATAGGAAAGGTTACACTTTCAAACCAAGGGCCCTGTTATTTTTTTTTTTTTTACTGATCATAAGTATTTTTTATTTAGCCAATAAATCATGTCTTACCTTTGAGATTTCATTGTCTGTGAGTGTAGACATTTCCAGGATAAGTTACAAAGCACTCTACATGATACACCGAAACATGATATAACATAAAATGCTCTCAATTTTATAAGAAAATGACTATATATCTGAGTAACATGGAAGTGAGAATGCTAGAAAATTCTAGTATTCTAAGTATGATAAATGCTAGAACTATATTATAACAATGGTACAGCTTTTAGAAATCGTTTGTGATCCCAATTCCATTTTTCTAAGACAAATCCAAATATAAGTATACCGTGATCAAGGATGTTGGGCTCTGCAGAAATTCCTTGGAGAGTTTCTCTTCATGTGCCTTTAAAGAAACTTAGAAGTCTCTCTTCAAAGATAGGACATTTTTTGAGAAATCTTTTCAAAATTTGTAAAGCCAAAAATTGACACCTTCATGCCTCTGAGCCAGGGAGCTCTTGATTTTAGGTCCTACCTCCCAAAAATTGGCTGAAGGTCAAATAATGTGTGTGCTGCCTCCCACGGGGCTATGAAAAATCTCCAAAGTGAAGCTGGTAGTCTGCTCGTGTGCAATGATGTCACCGTGTCACTGTGACATCAGGGCTGGAAGGGGCCCTACAGAGCATATGATGCTGTGCCCATATTTGGCAAATATGGAGGCTGAGACCTCAGACCTCCCATAAAGCAAAGTTCAGAGGAGCTATTTTGTGGCACTGAGTCAGCCTTGCACACTACACTGCTCCATTCAAAACAGCCCTTTGAACACCTCCCCACATCACCCCATGGAGGCCTTGGCCTTGGGGAAGGGTGTGGTGCCTGCCTGCTGAGGATGTCCTAGAAGTCACTGCCAATGAATTCCCTCCTGCAGGTGAATAGATGACCTAGCAGGTGGTCTGTGTTGCAATTCTCCATACAGGAAGTTACAATGACTAATGTGTATTTCCATTCAATCCAGGCCTACCAACCATCCTGGGTGGCCTTGGGACTAATGGGTCTCCTAGGATGTTGAAGGTGCAGTGCTAAAACTAAGAATGTTCCAGACTCCCCCTAATTCAGTGAACAAAGTGAATTTATCAAGTGCCTCCTATAGCACTCCTGTGTTCAGCATTCTAGAACCTAGCCTGAGGCCTACCCTAAACTAGACTCCTCTTTGAGTTCCTTTATAACAGTACGCACTTATAATGTGCTGATATAACTGAATGATTACCTAAGACGACTGAAAAGCCCAAAGGAACTTGAGACCAAATGTTTACACTTTTTTCCACTGAATAGTTGGGATCAGTGGCTAGAAATTTATTTAGAAACAACATTGTTCATTGCCTGAAACACATGTATCTTTGTATTCCTGTTTGCATGTTTTTAATTCCTAATTATAGCTATAATAACTATATATAACTATCCCTCAGACATCAAGGGTATCTGCTCTTCCTGTTGCAGCTGGTATGTGACCCTGTCAGTACAGCTTTAGTAAACCTAAAGGTGCCCACAGTCTGCCAAGAGATTTTGTCACAGCTAGAGTCGGCATTTCTAACCAGCTCTGCGTGACATGTGTGCTGCTAGCCTACAAGGTGCATAGTAGGACGCCCAGTAGCTTGCTCTCTCTGGTTCCTCCTTGAATCAAAGTGAGGTGACTCCTAATATAGCTAATGGGAAACCAGGCTAGACCCTGGCTTTGCCAGCAGCCTTTCATATGGCCAAGGGTACAGTGTAGAGAAATTAGCTTCATTCCTGGTGACAAGCAATTCTGTTTTCCAGAGAGACCAAATCAGAGTGACCCACCCAGAAAGAAAGTGTTAGTGCAGCCTCCTCAAGCTTTCTCTCTGAAAGCAGAAAATGGGTCATAGAGGTAGCTCCTCCCAAGAAGAACAGGATGCATTGAATCTCAACTTCAACTTTTTATCAGAAATTCTCCCACCTTGTTGCACATTATATACTAATGGCATAGGTTCTCGTCAAAATAAACCAGCATTGTCCATCCCAGCCTGGTAACTAATCACATACAACCTCATCTTCCCTCTCCAACATAGATTCACGGTCTACCATCTGAGTGAGCATGAACTACAAGCAAGGAAAATGCTAACAACCATGTGCCCTCTTTCTCCCCTTATAAAGAAAAAGACTTTAATGATGGCTGCTTTAATATGTTAAAGTGTCAAGGATTATCACTCACTCAGCTGAGCCATAAATGTAGTACACTGGCAGGAAACTTGCCAGTGGCAATTCGTATTTTATTTAACCACAACTGGAAATTTCTTTTTTAAGTGATTCTAAGCAATAAAATTTAATTCACAAAAAGCCAGTTGCAAGATTGGAGCATCATTCACTCCAAATCAGTGGTCAGGCCCTCAGGAAGGCAGGGTGAGTGATGTACCAAGGGGGGGGGGGGAACCTGGCTGTTTTGAAAACTTTTTTTCTGTGGGTAAGTTTTCCACCCAGGCAAAGACTTACGTTTTTCCATATTTCAGGAAGTCTATCAAGAGATGTCAGGTTTATAGAAATCAAAGCTGCTTGTTGTAAGAGCAGCAAGAAGGAAGTTCAAATACTAAAAGAAAACAGGAAAGGCCTTTTCAGAAAAGGAAAGGCACTGTGCTGATGAGTGTTTTCCAGAACATTCCCACAAAGTACCCTCAGCTTGAGCTGAGACTGAATGAGTCAGCCAAGTGGGGTTCATAGTTTTGTATTGATTACTTTTTAACCATTTGAATTTCTGGCCAAACAAGAAAAGTACCCAGCCCCACTGCATCACTCCATCCCATTTATGCTGGGTTCCATTATTCTGTGGGTCTGGATTTCATGGGAATTCACTGGCTATTTCAGGGGAACCCAGTGCACCCAAGCTGGAAGGGCAGATGGGCGAGGACGGGAACTCTATTAAGGTGAACCTGATCAAGCAGGATGACGGCGGCTCCCCCATCAGACACTACCTGGTCAAGTACAGAGCGGTGAGTGGCCTCCTTCCCCTGACTCCCGTGACTTGAGACCCTGCTTAGTCAAGGAAGCCCAGGTGGAGTGCTGTAGTGAGTTGGGCCTTGGTCAAGGTTAACTATCCTAAGACTGATTTGAAGCTTTTAGGCCTTGTCCACACTGGGACAATTTTGAAAACCTGTGCAATGATAGTATACAAGTTATCCATAATATTTTTTCTACCAAGTTATTTTGCCATGATATAAGCCCTGTGTGCAAAATTGTCATACTGATATCTAGTGGTCACTACTTTGATGAAGTCTGTATTTCAGGCCATGCTGTGTCAAGACACATTTTCTGCAAGATTCCCTTGAAGTGGGTATGACAATTAGACTCACTTTCCAGGTGAAGCACCTGGAGCTATTACAACCAGAAACTGGTGTTCTCACACCTCTGGCTGAGCCTGAGGATGGATGCAGGCCTGTCTAACTGAAGAGGTGGCCTCTACCCACATGCTAGTTGCCTTGCATTTCTCCTTCCGGCTCACTTGCCACATATCTTAGAGCTCCATCATTCCAGGTTTCATCCGCAGCCCCCAAACAGAGGATCACACTCTCCTTTTCTGGTTTTGGGATGACACTCAGCCATGGTCACCTGCAAACTAACCAATTACCAAGGGGTTTAGAAAATGTCTCTGGGCATTACAATAGCCCATTGCCAGAGTTCCTGAATAACAAAAACAATGAATCAGAAATCAGCTTGTTTTCCCCATGGAACCCCCAAGCAGGCTTTTCCCAGGAAGTTTATTTATTCTGTTGCTCATGTGATTAGCTCCTGTGGAAGGGACTTGTAGGCCTCTAACTGCTAGGGCTCCAGCAGAAATGTTCTAGCACAGAACCCTGTGAGTTCACTGCGCATCCAGCAGGCAGGTTTTCCAGCTGCTCCACCCTTCTTCCCATTTACTTTCTAAGCCAGGTGTGAACTGGAACCATAGGAAAAGCCTCATTTGGCTTCTCGAAGGTCCAGGGCAAAAGGAGCACTGTATGAGAGGTGGCTTCCTTACCGCAGAGAAAAATGTCAGGACTTGGCACATGGCTCTGTATATCTTGAAGCAGATGGTGTGGTGGGATGGAATGCTTCTAGCCAGAAGGGCATCAAAATTCCAGCATTACCATATACCAACATATGACCTGCAGAGGTCACTCCATCTTCCCAAACTTCCATTTCCCCAATCTGCAAAGTGAGGATAAAACAATATATCAAGCTGTTGTAAAGATTTGTTATAATAGATGCAAAGAACCCAAATGTGCCTGACACTTGAAAATGGTAACTATAATTCCTGTTAATATGCAGACTTTGGCTAGAAATAGCTCCCATTGGAGGACATCTCCAATGTTTATTTGTCTGAACAGTCACTATGGCCATATTAAAAAGACAATGGAACCAAATGCCAAGATAGTGCAGGTTTCAACAACTTTAACCATTCTTCCCTATCCTTCACTTTGAAGCTTAAATGTTTGCGAAATATTATCATATATTATTAATATCTATTATATAGCATAATGTTTACTTTACTGTGTGCTTGCTTTGGAGCCTGGTGTCTCTTTTGTAATGATGTTTGCTAAGGGAGATAGAGGAAGAAAACCAAAGACCAGCAGCTCAATTTCTTTGTTTCAAATTAAAACAGCCCCAGAGTGACACATGCAGAGCTAACTTAGAGCATACCCCAGGCTTCCTGATTAGGCTGTAAGAAACTAGAAATCGCCCTTCTTGCATTTCTCCTTAATCATAGTCCCTGGCAAGATCACTGTCACATTGCTAAAGGCATCTTGATGACTGAACATGAACCATGTTGCTAGGTAAGGTCTTTTCATCCAGTCTCAGCTGGATACTGTATTCACTGGACCGCCTTCCATGTGACATCGCTGCCCTGTTCTGCTCATGCAGGGAATTGTTATCTTCTCGGATGCCCAGCATGTACCTCAGGCATATTCCATGTGAGAAGGATCCAGAGACTGTGAAGGGCTGGGTTGTGCAGATGTGACGTCATCTGAAGACTTTTCAGGAGGTCTTCAGGTCTTCTCCCACAACTTTTTTGCTAGGGAAGTGCTTGCCTAGCAGTGGCTTTGTGAGCTCCCTAGCCTAGTCCAATCTCATCGTCAAATGAACAGTCTATAACCAGAGGGAACATTGAATGAGAAATGGGGACTCTCAAACACCTTCACAGCTATTCTCGGGTCCTGGGCAGTGCTTGCCAAGCCGAGCAGGACACTCCTTCTGGGTCCTCTAAGCATCTGTAGTTGGGCCTGATAGCAAAACTTTTCAGCTACAGTGGCAGAGATCAGATCAGACTGAGTGGAATAGGAAAAAAAAATTCACTTCAACACATTTACCCAGATCCCTGTTACAGAAGAGAAGAATGCTGCTTTGAGTTTGGACAGACCTGGCCCCAACCTTGACTGGTAACCTGATCTCTTGCTCACGTCCTCATCATGAGATTAGTAAAAACCTGACATAATCCCCTGCAGGCTTGCTGCAGGAATACAGTGAGAAAATGTGTGCACAGACTTTACTAACTACAGTGTCTGGACCATAGGAGGTACTTGATAGATGATGGATTTTATTTTGACTAAAATTGGAATTTATGCAGTGTTCACCTGTCAGAAAGGTGAATCATATACCTGACTGTGGGCAGTATTCTAAAATAAGACAAGAAACATACTTGTTTGGTTACTCGGCCAGGAAGCCCATGTGCTCAGCATTCCAGAGTGTGGCCTGGGCGTGTGGAAGGTGTGTTGGAAGCCCTGCAAGGCCTGAAGATGTGGGTCAGTGAAGGACTTGGGAGTTTACAAACATGCTGTGTTGGCCCATGATATGTTTAATCTATAAGATTTTCCAGGACTCTGTCTTTTCATTGCTTCCTATTTTTGTGGGTTTCACACCCATAGTTTTTGACTCTTTTGAGTCTGCCTGTTGGCCTGTCCCCTGTATTCTTACTAAAGCTTTCTGGTTTTGTGTGTCCTTCCTGCCGATTGTTCCCAGAAGCTCTCCTCCGAGTGGAAACCAGAGATCAGGCTCCCATCCGGCAGTGACCATGTCATGCTCAAGTCCCTGGACTGGAACGCGGAGTATGAAGTCTATGTAGTGGCCGAGAACCAGCAGGGGAAATCGAAGGCAGCTCATTTTGTGTTTAGGACCTCAGCTCAGCCCACGGCCATCCCAGGTACAGTGACTTCTGCTTTCTGTTTGTTTCCTGCTTTAATTAATGCACAAGTGCCGCACCTCCTAATGCGCCTGAACAACCCTGACAACTTGCTTGCTTACAGCATCCTCATGACTGGTTGCCCATGCCCAGCTTAGTTTGGCCTTGTCTCTATCTGTGCAAAGGGTTGAGATGAATGGGACCCCCCAGGAGGTTTGGTCAAGCATCCTGGGGAAAGGTCCTGTCTCATTTGGCCTTGAAGGACTGACGCTAACCAGTTCATGGGAAACCCCACCACCACCACCCCTGCTCCTCAAATGGGAAACACCCCAGCTCCTGCCTTGCCTTGGATGCTGGTTGAGCAAGGATCCTTTATGAGACTTTGTCTACCATCTGCATTCCATACTAGGACCACGTAACTAGTTTTAACACCATTCCTATGTGATACCTGCTTTTGCTGCACACCATGGTCTAAACCCCTTCTCTGTGGTGACCCCACGAGAAGGATGAGATGGTGCCCAGATAGTTACAACCCTCCATGCAAAGGAACTCTCCACAGAACCCGAGAACAAATTGAACATCTGAAGTGGAACAAGTGGAGAAGAGAGATGGTGGGAAGCACCGTCAGTAAAAGGCAGTCGGTCTGCTAGGCCGAGCTAGCAGCGGTGCTCCTAGGAGATGCAGATCTGTCTCTGGGGATCTGGGACCAACTCAAGTGTGGGAATAAAGTGAGAGTTCTGCTTTCTGGCCCAGCTACCTTGAATTGACAGCTACCCACCTCATTAGGGAAATTCCTCAGAGAAAACAGAACTTTCAGCCATCACTTTGCTTTTCCAGGCCAGCCAAATGTCAGTCATAGGCAGGAGAGGTGAGCATAGCTGTAGCCTGTTTAGGGGGTGGGGGCACCTAGTCTGTCATGTTCAGATATATTAGGAAGATATTCCTGGGAAGCCCTCAGCCTACCTGCCCTGACTGGAGCGCTTGCCCAGGTGTTGGGCTCTGTAGTCATGGTTTCTCCTCCCAGAGGGAATCAGGTCAGAAAGGAGCAGGCGGCCTGCATTGTTGGGCTGCATGTACAGTGATGCAGTCAAGTTGCATGATTGTGTGATTTGTCATGGTTGTTTGTGTGTGTGTGTGTGTGTGAGTGGGTGGGTATGTCTGATAGATGTGTGAGGTTTCCAGCAAGTTGGCAGGTGAATTTTAAGGTATAGATCAGAAGCGACCATTGGTCAGTTGCATTGTGGGGAAGGCGTCCTAGCTCAGGCTGGGGTGGGCATATCTCTTCATGTCCTAGAAGTAAGGTGCCTGGCTGTGGCTCTAGGAAATGGCCTCAATAGGATGTCTATCTGCTTGTCCTCCGTCTCTTCTTTCCTGGTGTTCTTTGGTTAATTTTTTCTTTGAAATGGACAGTATGATGTGAGTATCCAGTCCACCCTGCCTTTGGGAGATACTTAGGGTGTAGAGTGCTGTAAGACTTGAGTAAGACCTTTGCAGCATTTTCCAAGCCAGCTGTTCCCTGAAATGAGACTGGATGAGGAGGTTGCTTAGGCATGCTGTGTTCCCAATCTGGGTACTGCCAGCAACATTATCTTGTAGGATTTGGGCAGGCATCAGAGAAAAAGGTACCAGGGAGACTTTCCTCCAAATGGCTCTGTGACTCTTGATCAGGTGTTAGAAGGCGAAGGCTCTGTGTCTGATTGCACTATCTTGGCCTTTTGAGATACCAGAATAAAACCTCTTTGCGTTACCAGATGTTCATTTGTGGTTGAAATCTGTGGTCAGCAGGGTGGTAGAAGGTGAGTGCTCAGGTCTCTTTACCAGCGTAATGGGGAGGCTGGCACATTAGGAAGAGAGATTTGCTTCAGCTCTGCTACGTATGTCCCACCCTGTGCCCAGTGCACCAACCATAGTGTGGCCACCCATTGCATTTTTGCCACTGTGGGCAAAAACACTAGATAGGAGAAGACCACCTAAGAGTCACTACCTCAATGAAAGGTGACCTCTCCTAATCCAAGCCCAGAATTCCACTGCGGAGGCTCCTATTCTCTCACTTGAATTTCATTTGCTCGCTAGCCCCTGCCCCCCAAATTTACCCTGCTGCGCTGCTTCTGGCATTGCTGAGCTTCTGACCTGGCCTATGGCATTGATATAGCAATGAACTCTCCTCTAACCTTTACCAGTCTAACTTACTAAGTTGAATTAACCTTGGATTCTTGTGTTTTCTGTATTTGACCTAATTTTTTTTCTTTTTATCTATTTTTTTTCTCTGTTTCTGTCTCTGCCTTCTCTTTTATTCCCCACCCCCACCCCTTCCTGTGTCTGTCGTCACACTTGTCACCTTGGACGTCACTGGGACATCCTCACTGCCACATTTATTTTTCAACAACCACATTTTCTCTGGGACCCATTGCTTGATACCTGCAGCCACCTTGGGGGGCAGTTCTGCCTCCTACACCTTTGTCTCATTGCTTTTCTCCGCAGTGACTCTTCTTCTGCTCTGTTAGGAACGAGAACATAAAAGTTAAATTTGCTTAAAAGCCCAGTTCCTATGAAAATGATCAGTGCCCCCTTTGGAAGATCCTTTCAGGACCTCAATGGCCCGGCCACCGCCACTGAGAGAGCAATTCTATGTGGAAGAGCAAGTTTTACAATTGGAAAAGCTTTACCTCCTGACATTGCCATTCGCAGAGACTTGCGTGCCACTTAAGGAGTCTGTCCCCTTTGTAATAGCAGTCAAAAGAATTTGAGAGATCTTTCTTTAAATAATATTTTTTAAAAAAGAGCATTATACTAGGTTTACAGAGAAGTTTCTACCTTTCTGCTACTTGTTACTTTATTTTGTTGTTGTTGCTGTGGTTCATACCTAAAATGTAGTGGAGGAAGAATTCTAGGATCTTCTAAAGCTTGGCTCAGATTGCTGAAAATGCTACATGCTCCCCTCCTCCTAACTTTGCCCTCCTCCAGCCTTCAGTATGTAGTTGGCTTTGCTTGCATTTGCGTATTTAAGTGCCCACATTGAAAGAGCCAGGGTGACTCACCTTAGCAGATCACTGGCGTGATGGGCAAATTAAGTCCCCTGCTGCCAATGCAGTAGGAAAAGTTGAATTTGTTGGCTATTTTCTGGGGCTAATAATTGTTCTCGGAGGTGCTTTGGTGCTGGTATTATCCCCAACACCTTTGATAGACTCTGTGACGAAGGCTAAGTCATGATGTGTCCAGCATGTGTTGCCTTGGAAAGGTATTAGTATCCCTACAGGGGTGATTTCTCTGCTGTATATACAGTAGCAGATCTCAAATCTGCACAAAGCCTCCGAGTCTTGAAATGGGAAGTACAACCATGACTTGCACTGCTGTCATAAGCACTGTATACCAGGCAAGTTAGAAGCATCCACTTTGAACCCCCTTCACCCCACAATACCACCTTCCTCCCGTATGCTCAAAAGTATACAAGAAAATGAATGAATGACACACTACTCCCCCAGAGTATCAATAAATCAATGCAGACTGTCTGTCAGCACTTTCAGAATGCCCTGGTTTCCCTATTGGTCTCTTAATACCAAGACACTCTAAAAACTTTCTTAAAAAGCCAGGCACTCCTGTCTGCTAGTGTGGGGTTCACCCAGGAGAAAAGGTGGGTGTTTGTATCTCAGTCAGCTGCACGGATATCCAGGGCCGAAGCCCACACAATAGTATCAACGTGTGAACTTGAGGATGGACCTTCTGTGAATAAAAACTCCCTCCCACACCTGTTGTTCTACCTATCTCCTCTCTGAACGTCTCCACAGAAGCTCGATTCATGTTCTTTTCAGTTCTTACATATTTTTTTTCTGTTACTGTTATTTTAATGCTTAAAGACTAGCCACTTCCTTTGAGAATCCAAATGACCTTGAGCTGTGAGAGCCACTTGTATTGTCACCTGCTGGTGTCCCAGCATTCAGCTTTGATGCTCCACACTGATCAGCTGTTCAGGCTGGAGTGCCTCTCGCCCAGCTATGATCTATGCCCTGGAGTTCGGACCTCTTCCAACCAGCACAGTGAAGCAGGTTGGCTCATGGGCACAGGACAGTGCAGCAGAGAAATATGGTGCTCCCAGGACTCAGTGTGAAAATCACAAGTCTGTGTGGGAGAGCTGCAGGGAGGACGGAAGAGGTCCGACCACAGCCCTCCTGGCTCTTCTGATTGCCCTGGGTGGGTGTCACATGCACCCACCCTACAAGGAAGGGCCCAGCTCAGGGGTCTGTCTCTGTCTGATCCCCATCTACAACAAAAGGACAGTGTCAGCATTTCTCAAGGTGACCTTTGGAAGTCTAGTCCTAAATGTAAAGAGACCTCACACAGCCTTGTGAACTCAGCACATCCCAAGACCCAGCAACCCTTAGCTGAAAACCTGTGGGCTCTTTGTCACAGGCCAGTGCAGAATGTCTGTGGCTTATAACTAACTGTGTGCCCTATGGGAGACCTTATTCATATGCACCACTTGCACCTAACAGAGTTTCTCTTGAAGGTTGTGGCCCTGAGCCCTGCCAGGAGTCCTTAAGAGAGTGGTCCTCAAATAGCCCCAAGGGAGTGAGCTTGCCCCACTTTTGCTCAGCCACCTCTGCCACTGAGCCCTTATAGTGCTGCCTACACACCCACCGTACACCATGGGGGCTCAGTTTGGAATATTTATACAGCAGGTTTGGATCACGTTTTTCTACTAATAAGAATGCTAACATTGTTGTGTAGATAATCAGCAAGACTTTATGAAGTTTACACCTTTGCATTATTAAAGGATATAACAGTTCTGTGTGAACCCACCAGCGTGTTTTGATTTCATTTGATAGTTCTGTCCACCATGATGTCAGAACCCCTTTCCCTCTACCTCACGTGTACCTGATAACTGATTACCTACAGAAGTATTTAAATTATACATCACACTTGCAGCCCAAGGGGTGAGGTTCTAGCCAAAAGAGAACCTTCTTTTGAGGAGCTTTATGCTTTAACCAGAGATCCTAAGAGATGCTGTGGGTCCTCCTGCCTTGAAATACTCAGCAGGGACTTGGAAGGAAATGAGCCTCTGCAGAAGGGGGAGCGTAGTCACTCTGGGGACGGAGGTACATTCTGAGTGACCACATGTTCAGCTCTATATGTAGTAAGGTCTTCAAATTGCATAGCAACCTTTTCTCCTCCTAACAGAGCCACACAGGGATTTGGCAATAGAGATAGCTGAGGGAAGGTTCTGCTGGCAAACCAGATTCTGTATGGAGTCAGTTGCAAAAAAGGAGTAGCCAGACACCTAAGGGGTTTATGAGTGAATCTGACTCCAAGCTCAACCATTCTATGCTTGACAGTTGTATGTGGGCTTGGAGAGGGAGGGCACTTCTATACCCGGGGCCTTTGGCATAATGGCTTGGGCCTATCCTAGAAATTGTGAGACCCATTTGAAGACTTAAGAAAGTAGACACATTATGTGGGCCTTGGTCTTGGGGGAAGCTAGTTCCTGCTTGGGTACCAACCCTGCTCAACTCAGGACCCACAGGAGACAGACAGCCCCAGCTTGGTAGGCTAGCCTCTTGGAGGACATGGAGAAGCAGTTCCCAAGAAGCCTTCTTGGCATGTGAGGCATAGGGTTTGGGTTAGTCAGGGAGGTCAAGGGGGAAGTCATGGCAGGGATGGACCTCTGGAAACATTTTATTTTTCCTTGGAAGACATGTTACGTTAGATACAGAGGGATAACCTTTGTTCCTCTAGTCCTAAATGTAAAGAGACCTCACACAGCCTTGTGAACTCAGCACATCCCAAGACCCAGCAACCCTTAGCTGAAAACCTGTGGGCTCTTTGTCGCAGGCCAGTGCAGATTGTCTGTGGCTTATAACTAACTATGTGACCTATGGGAGACCTTATTCATATGCACCACTTGCACCTAATAGAGTTTCCAGAGCTAGACAGTCCTAGAGTATTCACCAAAAGGGAATGAATGTTGCCATGCCTCAAATACCACAGGCAATCCTTGTTTATTAACATGTTTTATCACTGTATCCAGTGCTTTCCCTCCATCTTGAGGAACACTTGACTTGTTGGAGAAGTCTCAGTTCTTAGCAGTGGTAGCCTGGTGCCCCTTTTCTTTTAGGAAAGACTCTGCTTTCTCTCGGTGTACACACCACAACCAGCTAAGTCTGCTCGGTCAGAGTCATGGGGCAGGAGGCAGCTCCTCCTGGGGATGGACCATGACTGTGATCACTGTGATGCTAGAGAGAAGACCTGGGAATGACCCCATATGACTCACCTAGGGCACTTGCTCAAATTCTGATTCCTACACCTTTCCCCCAGTGACTCTGATTCCACAGTGTTGGGGGACCCCAGACTTGGAATTTTTTTTGAGGTGGTGTCTCACTCTATCCAAAGCTGACCTGGAATTCACTGTAGTCTTAGGGTGGTCTCAAACTCACAGCGGTCCTCCAACCTCTGCCTCCTCCAGAGTGCTGGGATTAAAGGCGTGTGCCACCACACCCATCTTAGATTCTGAATTTTTAAGAAAGCACCCTAAAATTCCGTAGCATCTGGAGAACCATTATGTTAAAAGGTAGTTGGTTTTCATACAAAAATAAAATCACAAGGATAAATGATGAAGGATGGGTCCTACCAGATATTTTTGGTCTTCCAGGAAAAAGTCTTCTCTAAGATACACTATAGAGACTGGCACCTGGGACACGATACCATCTGCAGAGTACTGTAAAGCTCTCTCCTGGAATGAGAGGCAGGCATCTGTGGTTGAAAAGAACCTGCAGACTGCTCCACTCAAGGCCCTTTCGGGGGCACCTCATCCATGGCATTATAGCATTCCTAGCCTTTACACAACGCCTCCAGCCACAGGGAGCTAGCTCACCTCCCAAGGCAGCTCAGAGTTTGACTCCTTCTGCTTGTCGGTCCTTCCTCATGGGAAGCTGCCTCACATCCATCACTAACACCCACTAGGGCCACCTGGAATAAGAAGACTTTTCCCTCCTCATGGCACATCTTTAAATATGTGGAAGTGGCATTTCATTTCCAGGCTAAACACTCATCCAGCCATGGGACAAGTAGTCTGTGAATATTTTCTCTGAGCTGGGGTCATTCTAGCTGCTGGGGAGACAGAAGAGAGATAGGATGCCTGCTAGGATATTCTGGAGGAGATGGCCAGAAATAGTGTACATGGAAGCAAATGGAAATATCATGTACTGGTAAGAAGAGAATAGCGCAGAGAAACTTAAGATGTCAGAGGTCAGGGCAAGCCTCATCAAGAAGGGAGCATGGGACCGTTGGCCTGTAAGACAACAAAGCTACTCCTAAGCTGCTCCTCAGGAAGATAGTATACTAGGCAAGGAACCAGCTAGGCTCTGGGGAATGAGTAGACAGACATATTAATCAGACAGCATGCAGACCTGTCTGACCTAGAGCACATCTTTGAAGATCACATCTTGAGTTATAAAGACCAGAGTAGGGCTAGGCAGAGGTCACAGCACATGGTAGACCAGGAACAGGCTTTGACTTTTATATCAAATGAAAGGGAGACCACTGTTCAATTTATGTTTATTTCTCAGTGCTGTCTTTTCACCCTGGGGCGCCTCCCCTCCCATGTGCGCCTCCAGCTGGGTCTTCAGAGCCCAGAACAAAGGCTGCTCAAGCTGTGTCCTCTCAAGCATAGCTTTCCCATAGTTCATTTTTTCCTCTTTAAAAACAGAAGCAGTCAATTAAGACTGTATTTAATATAGTGTTGAGATTGTAGAATCTGTTATAGAGCTGGGTGTGGTAACTCACGCCTGTAATCTGAGCACTCAGGAAGTTGAGGCAGGAGGATTTCTATGAGTGTGAGCTCAAGGCCAACATGGTCTATAGGAACCCTGTCTCAAATAATAAAAATAATAACGATATATATTAAAAATAAAAATAAGGGGGAAAAGAGTGCCATTAAGTACAAAAAAAATCAGAAATATATCCCCCCTCCCGCACACACCAGAACTACTTTCAGCCCTTCTTGAGCAAGAAGGCACTTTACACTTATCAGACACCAATGTCAAGAAGCTGTGCTGGCTTCAAGTCACTGTCATGGAACAGAGAAAAATCTCAAGACTAAAATGACTTTCCTACTTAGGACCAAAGCTGGAGATTGTGAAGACATCAAAGCCTACATCTCTTTCCATGCTGATGTATGAGCAGGACTCATGGGGAAGTTCTCAGGTGGGCTCAGTAGCTGCCTTCCTGCTGTCAAAGTCCGGACACCAGGTAGCCACTGTCCTTTGCCATTCTGGAACCTTCTCAGGATCATAAACTAGAGTCCTTGGGGAAGGCTGACAAGGAACCAATCCAGTGAGCTTCATGAGGAGAGACTGGGAAACAAGACAAGGTCCTAAGGGGGCCAAAGCATTAGTGAGTCAAGGGTCTCTCTCACTGCCCCTAAGGGAATAGATTGTGGGTGCTGCTCTCTGGCTTGTTGGGGTGGAAGTTTGAAATGAGGACCAGTGGAGTGACACTGCCCCTGGAGAAACTCTACAGTGCTTGGGCAAGGAGTCCTGGGACAGAGGAGCCAACCAGAACACAGGCTACCCAAGAAAAGAATGGTGGCCAGGTGTGGTGGTACACACCCTTAGCCCCTGCCCTCAGGAGGTGGAGGCAGGAGCTGCACATTAGTGAGACCTTGACTCAAAAAACAAAACATCAAAATATAATAACAATAAGAATGGTGGCCTATCTATAGTGCCCATTGTCCTGGATGGCATGAGACTTGGTTGACCAGCCAGTGGGGCCTTGCTTGGTATCCCACAAAGTATAGTGAACTGAGTTTAGGATCAAGCGGGGCCAAGCCTCAAGTCGTGGTGGCCATAGTTGTTGCTTCCAGTCCACAGATGTAGGTGACCTGAGAACACTAGAAGCTTCAGACAGGGTGGAGTAGTAGGATGGAGTTGCACCTCTGGACCTATGTCCTTTTAGATGGAAAAGAAATGAGAAGTGCATATACTTCAGTCTGGATCCATTGTTTTCACATTGACTTCTAGGTAAAGCTGTATATGGGGTTTTGTTTCCCACCCACAACTCTACCACTGGTGGGAGCTCTCAAGGGTCAGTGGGGCCTTCCTAAATAACTGATGTCAGCAGATCCATGCAGGGAGCTGAGTATGGGCCCTTCTGTATTAACATAAGTAGTCCAGGGCCCTGGAGGACTTACCTGGACACCAGGGAAGCTAGTCACAGAAGCTGTTTCAGAGTAATCCCAGCCAGATCTTGGAGGCTAGGTCCTGCTGGATGTGAGAATGTGACCTGTGGACATTTGTCCTGTTTGTGAGTCTGCCTGCCTGCCTGCCTGCCTGTCTGTGTGAGTGTTCAGCTCTGGGTGAGTCTTCTGGTTTTCCTGAAGTCTGATCTGAGCAGGCCTGGCTCCTGTGTGGTAAGTATTCCCAGACCCTTTACCTGGGGAGGCCCACCAGACCTGGGGAGGCTTCTGGGTCTCCAGAGTTACTGTGGCTTAATTCGGCTTTCTGGGGTGCAGCAGAGGAGGTCAACTGTGACTGTACTTACAGTGTGCTATAATGTTGGACTCCTTTGAACTTCTATTCCTGGAGAGGAGAAAGGAAGTAGAGTAAGATATTGGGCATCCCTTTGCACCTGACAGGACCCTTTTTTGTGTGGGAACAAAACCTAAGGGAGTCCTAGGGACCCCATTTATGGCCCTGTTCCTCACTGTTCCTAGAGCCACAACATAGCCAAAAGCCAGTAGCCACAGCCTACCTGCCTGGTAAAGCCCTTTGCATTCATCCAGGAGACACGAATTGGCCTCATCTTCCCCCCAGTGTCCTCAGACACTGGCCGACTGGGCTCAGTCAGCTCCCAGGACTCAAGGAGACCAGCTGAGCATGAGCCTTGGGGAGGCTCAGAAGTTGAGGACAGGGATGAAGACATAGGACACAGTTCTCAGTCCCTTCTCTCATTTTGATTGTGAAAACCCCAGGCCCCTGCCCTGTCGATAAGATAAGGCTTCCATTCAGCCCCCCATGAAATGTGTAGAGACCCTATTGTCTCTTCACCATGCATAAGAAAACCCCAATGAAGGTATGGCTGGACATGAATGCCTCACTTTCATGCTCTGGGCCCTACTCCACCCCCATGAGTGGTTATAGATCCCAGGGTCAGGGTTCACATCTCAGTCTGCTAACCACCAGCCATCTCTCTCCCACTTAAGCCAATGGCAGCCCCACCTCAGGCCTGAGCACCGGAGCTATCGTGGGCATCCTCATTGTCATCTTTGTCCTTCTGCTGGTGGTCGTGGACATCACCTGCTACTTCCTGAACAAGTGTGGCCTGCTAATGTGCATCGCCGTCAACCTATGTGGAAAAGCCGGGCCTGGAGCCAAGGGCAAAGACATGGAGGAGGGCAAGGCTGCCTTCTCGTGAGTGCAGACCCACCTGGCCACTGGGTTATAGGCTCTGCTCCAGCCCAGGGCCTACCACCCATGCCACCTTGGAGCCATCTGCGGGTGCCATGGTGAACTTTCCTCTAACTTCCCTGCATGGAAACCCCCAAGGGACAAAAATCATTAGTACAAGTCTCTCCAAGCATGGCATTTGTATGGGATGGGGGGGGGGGGGCTTACCTGTTTGAAAAGCAGCCTTTTTGGTTCATCCAATCCTGAGAAGGTCAAAATGAGCTATTTGTCAGAGCTAAGCTGGGAGAAGACATGCAATGGAGGGACCAGCATTTGAGGGGCACACTTCACCTCACTTACTTTTATTCATTCATCACTCAACAAATATTGATTCCACCACTATTGAGAAGGAGACACTGTATCCTGGCTTTAGGGTACAACAGTAAACAAAAGGGATGACAACCCTGTCCCCATGGAGTCGATGAGCCAGATCTTGTTCCTTCAGGCAGTGTCTGCCAAAGACTAAAGTTGGGTGGGGCTGAACTGGAGTAAGCTGAGGAGAGAGTAAGGAAATACGTTGTTTAGCACCAACAGGGTGCCAGGAACTGTATGCGCATGTACATAAATGCATACAGGTATACATAGACGCACATGTGTGCTATGTGTGGGCATTTACGCACTTATCCATACCTAGTGCTTAGACATTCTGCTAAGCACTTCACACCATGCACCATCCCGTTTCATTCTCACAATCACTAGGTGAGGTACATGCTTTCATTTGCCCCACTTTATAGGAAACTGAGGCAGGGGTGATTAAATTAGATGTTCAAGGCGTGTGTCTTGCAAGGGCCCGCTCTGTAAGCCTCAGACCTGCTTTCCTAGGGACCTTCCCCTTCCCCTCCCCCAGCTACCCTGGGATCTAACTAGTAGAATTCTTTCCACAGGAAAGATGAATCCAAGGAACCCATTGTGGAAGTTCGAACGGAGGAGGAGAGAACTCCGAATCACGATGGAGGGAAGCACACAGAGCCCAATGAGACCACACCGCTGACAGAGCCCGAGTATGTGGACCAGGAGGGAACGGAACCTCCGCAGAGCCTTACCACGTCATCACCCCACCCTTCCTGCTTCCCTTCCTCTGCTCCCAGCCAAACATGGCAGGCCAGGATTCTGGATCCATGGGTCAGAAGACCCCTCGGCCGGGCAGTGCCTGCCCCCAACTCCTTAGAGAGTTTGCATCCTTGGTTCTGGTTGGGTAATGGTGGGTGTCTTATTGGGCTCCTTGCATTAGTGGGGAGCCCTAGACACTGTTCCTAAGTTACATATACTGGAAATGGTTTAACCTCATGAGGGAGGCTTAGCAGATTCTGTTAGTGACTTTTTAAGTCCAGAGTTTTCTGGACCAGAGAAGTTGAGGACCTGGCCTAACCTTATTCTGCTTAGAAGCCTCAGGGGTCCTCAGAGACCCTGACCAGCCATGTTTGTAATGCCTGCCAAGCTATCACAGATCCATTGGGTTTGAAGGGACAAGTTTCACTGAACCACAAAATCCATGCTAGAAGAAGCCTTGGCTTGTAGGAGCCATTTGGAGTCCTGGTCATTCCCTGAGTGGGAGCCAGGTCACCCCTTCTAAGGAAGCCTAGACAGGGGGATGGTGAACTGTTGCTGCCTCCCCTGGAGCAGAGATCCAGGTATGGCACGAGAGAGCCCCAGACAGATCTGTGGGGGACGGGAGCCCTGTGCAGAGAGCTGGAGGGATGTCAGCAGGGAGGAAAGATAGCAGGTCCCTTTGAGACTGCCACGTTCTTTGTCGTCTCCTGTGTCCTTTTCTGCCCGCCTGGGCTTCCTCTCAGCATCCTTGTTTCTCTGTGGGCCCGTGTACCTGCCTACGCGTGGCTGCATGCCCACTCATGGCCCCTCTCCTTGGCTTCAGTCCTCCTGCCCTGCTTCTCTGTCGTGTCTCAGCTTCATTGTCTATTCTCTCTCTACTTCCTGTCCCCCCCACAGGCTACCTGCTGACACCACAGCCACTGTTGAGGACATGCTGCCTTCTGTCACCACGGTCACCACTAACTCTGACACTATCACCGAAACTTTTGCCACTGCTCAGAACAGTCCCACCAGTGAGACCACTACACTGACCTCCAGTATTGCCCCACCAGCCACAGTCGTGCCAGACTCCAATTCTGTGCCCGCTGGCCAGCCCACCCCTTCCAAGGGGCCAGGCGTCACTGCTTCCTCCACACCCCCAGCCTCAGCCCCCAAGGTCGCTCCCCTTGTCGACCTAAGCGATCCCCCGACCTCAGCCCCTGCTGCTAACAATCTGTCCTCTGGTGTCCTGGCTAATCAAGGGGCTGTGCTCAGCCCAAGCACTCCGGCCAGTGTTGGGGAGACCTCCAAGGTTCCTCCAGCCAGTAAGCCCACCCCTGCCCCCACCTCCACCCCAGCGGGGGCAGCCCCTGCCACAGAAGCCCCCCAGGCCAAGCAGGAGGCCCCCAGCACCAAAGGCCCGGACCCAGAGCCCACCCAGCCTGGCACCACGAAGAGCCCACCCGAGGCAGCCACAGTCCCTGCTAGCCCGAAGAGCGAGGCTGTCTCCGTCAGCACCACAAACCCTTCCCAGGGCGAGGACTTTAAAATGGACGAAGGGAACTTCAAGACCCCAGATATTGACCTTGCAAAGGATGTTTTTGCTGCCCTGGGCTCTCCTGCTCCGGCCGCTGGGGCCAGTGGACAAGCCCCTGAGCTTGCACCTTCCACTGCGGACAGCTCTGTTCCGCCTGCACCAGCAAAGACCGAGTACGGCCTCCCTTTGTCTGCTGTCGTCGGGTCGTGTGCGTTTGTGTCGTGCCGTGTCCTCCTTGTTAGATATGTCCTCAGCCTCACGCAGGGCTTCTGGGAGGCAGCTGTCAGCCAGGGCAATGGGATAAGCCAGAGCAGGGCCAGGCAGCAGGGCCCAGCGAGCAGAGCAGTCTCGCTCGCTAATTAGGCCGTGTTAATTCTATTTCATCCTTATCACCCTGGCAGCACTTGGGTTTTTCCCAGGAGGCACCTTGATGAACAGAAGCTTGGGAAGGCACGAAGGAGGCCAAGGTGCCTTTAGCTGCTACCCTTGCTGTGTTACCTAGCGCTGGCCTAGGTTCCCCCCCCAAAAAAAAAGCAGCACTGTGTGGAGGAAGAAATGACAGTCCCCTCGAGGTCCCTGTGCAGTTCACTGGCTGGCTGTCACCCGCTGTCTAAGATGCCCATTCTTCTGTCCACACACTTACTCCTGCTCTCCTGAGAGTGCCAGGGAAGACTAGGACTCGGGCCAAATGCCTGAAGTTCAAGGGGTTCCAGACTACCACTTAGCACACTTAAACAACTTGAACACCTCAGCTTTCAAGTTTCTTAAGTGTGGTTGGTGTGATGCCAGACACAGTGGCCGCCTGAAGCTGGATCTGAGCTTTTACCAGTGTATCCTCAGGCCGGTCTTTGGTTCTTGGGACCCCTAGAAACCAAGTCAGAACTGGGGGTCTTCCGGACGTTTACTGTGGCTGCTCCTCCTGTCCCTTGTAGCCTGCAGGTCCACTCTAGCCTCTTGCCACCTTGGTAACTGTTTCCTCAGTCTACCCAGGCTGCATACAGGCACCCTCCAGAAACATGGACGGGGACATGTAGCCCAGCTCTGTCCAGCACACCTGGCACCGTCCCCTCCCCCTGCCCCAGGTTAACCCTGGGCCTTGAACCAGGTGAGGCTGGAGCAAGAAAGGCTTTTCTTAACGCTAGCTAAACCTTAGAATCACTTGAAGGCTTTCAAAAATCACTGTGCCCAGGATTTGGTGGTGTGTATCGTTCGCTCTCAGGTGATTTGGACATGCATGCAAGGCTGAGGATGAGAGGGGTAACAGGACCCTGCCCCTGGGGCTGGAGAAGTGGGGAGATATCTGCAGACTTCCAGGCTATGATCTCAGCACGCTCTTTCCTATTCTCTGCAGGAAGGGTCCTGTAGAAGCAAAGCCAGAGAGCCAGGAGTCAGAAGCAAAGCCAGCGCCAGCCGAAGTCAAGACGGTCCCCAACGATGCCACACAAACAAAGGAGAACGAGAGCAAAGCATGATGGGTGCCGACCAAGGAGCTAAGGTCAAAATAAAAAGTGACACAGCGGCTTCACCAGAGCATTCCCGAGTCACACACACACACACACACACACACACACACACACACACACACACACACACACAGTCTCATTCCTCTAGTGTCTTTTGCCTTTAAAAAAAACAAAACAGATAAACATGGGATCGCCTTTTTGTAGGTTTCTAGAAAGGGCTCCTTTGTCGCACACTCACTTGTAAAAAGAAAAAAAGACAAAAAGGTTAAACCCACAGCCAAACTAGGACACTCCGTTCCCTGAAACCATTTAAAAATCAAACAAAAGGACCCCAAATTAAGAATCTAGGAAGCTCAGAAAAAAATAAAGCATCTGGGTTGAGGAAGACCACACTTGGTGTTACCCAATTGGCACAGAACCGTTTCAGAGAAATGCTTCCAGGCGCTCAGATGACCGAATGAACCAAGTCCACAATTTATTTTTATACTTTCAGTCAAGTTTGAACTCTGTAAGACCTCATCAATAAGTTATCATTTCTGTTCACTTTGTATTTGTTCGGTATGCAAAGTGTGTCACCCTCTCTAGCTGAATTCAGTTCCCTTGTAGACTCTCGTTTCCTAGGAAGAATGCCAAATCGCAGCTTCTGGAGAGAGATCTCAATGTGCAGTATTGGGATTTCTTTTGCTTTCTTTTTCTTCCTTTGTTTCAACTTTGCTTTCCAGTGTTTACAAGTTGACAAATATTTGACTTCAGTTGTGTTTCATGTCCATGTGAAATAGCTGCCTTTTTTTTTTTTCCTTCAACAAGTACCGCCTAGAGGCAGGCAGGATCCTCACAGACTGCTTTAGCAAGGACACCCTATGAAAGATGATTGTTTTAGAGGCTCTTCCCCTCCTCATTCTCATTTGCAAATTTTGCCTGTGTCCAACTCAGGTGAAAAGCTGTCTCATTCTGGAATGGGTTTGCCTTTTTGCTTTTTGGTTCTTTTGCTGTTTGTTGGGGAGGGGGTGTGAGACCACTTTCTGACTAGCTGCCACTTGCCTGTGTCTGACACTGGACCTCCTCCCAGGCGTCCACGCACCCTTCCTTCTGAAGGACTCCCTCGGCTTTGGTGAATGAAACAGAGAAGATTGTATAGTTGGGGCTGGTCTTGGTGAACACACATTTTTACCCCAAACATCCCCTTTTTGTAGAAAGCCAAATAAACTCTATACATACCATTTCCTTTTGAGCCCAGAATCTAGATTTGAGCGGAAGAGCGAGCGTGTGTGCTTCAGGGAATTAGTGTCTTTGTTTGGAAATCTGTTAAAGTGAAGTAACATCAGCCTTCTGTTCACTTAGGCAGCATTTACACAAACAAAGGAGAAAAAATACTGTCTAGAGCTATAACACAACTTTCCTGGATTGGAAACCAAGTGGGGAAAAAAAATACAGAACCTTTCAGGGGAATGGGAGGGGGGAAGGGAAAAGCCAGCCCTTTGTATAGATATTTTGCTTTCGTTTCCATTCTACTTTAGAACTGCAAGCTTGTACACTGTGGATGCGTGAATATTTTAGTGTGAAACGTGTTTTTGTCATAGTATTGAAATAAAACTTCAACATAGTTTGGTTGTGGAAGGTATAGCAGATAGTTCAGAAAAAGAATATTCAGGAAACAAATAAATCTTAAAAGGAATCGAAGCCTTTAACACAAAGAAAATGTACTATTGATGATGAGGATGGTGGTGGTGAAGAGGTCACTAAACCAATGGAAGTCCATCCTCTGGCCGTGTTCCTTTCCCAAGTACAAAGCAACAGAGGTTCGGGTGGCCAGTCGGCCTCTGTCCGCTCTGGGGCCACTCCCCCTGTTCTGATGCTTCTGCAGTGTGCTCAGTGGCAATGCTAGGTTATAATTTCAAACTGTGAAAAATAATGGTCTTGTCATTTGCTCAATGTGGGGTTATTTTGCATTTTCTCAGCTCCTGGGGATGGAAATGGAGGATCTCAGAACACAGCCTGGCCCCTCTTGATTCAGGGGCCTGAATAAAAAATCCATAGTTCACATGCACGGGCCCTCAGGAACAGGTAACAGGCTCTGAGAGCACACGGCAGAATAGGAGTGGTGGGCACTGCCTGAGTGAGGGAGTGGTGAGGGACGGGCTCCTCAGTCACTAGCCTGTCCAGTGGAAACAGCTTCCATGTTGTGATGGCTTGATCAGCAAGGCCAAGGGCACGCTGGACCTCCTGGAGACAGTCTATTTCTCTTGACGTTGGTTGTAGTGAGGCAAACTGACTTTGGTTCTCATGGTAGAAAAAGACCGAGGTACCCTCAGCCCTCGAATAACCCGACCCAGGTGGCTAACCCTTTACAACCCTGGCCTTGTCATTAGCTGGAACCCAAGACTGCCCACATTTTGGTCTGCCTCTCACTTTACACATATGTTTGTAAGCATGCACAAGCTTTCCTTTCTTCATTTTTTTTAAAGAGCAACGTTGTCTCTAGAATCAAAGAGAGTCACTTTATTTTCAAGGTGTTCTGTCTTTTATGTGAAGAGATGAAAGCTTATAGTTTTGCTTTTTTAGCTTTTGAAGAAGGGATCGACCTCATCAGTTTCCATGTGGATGTGTCTATGTGTGTATGTGGCATACATATGTATTCACGTAAAGACCAGCATGACCAAGTCCTGTGGGAGGGCCACTCGGGCGTCATGAGTAGGGTCTCCCGATCCTGATTGGCCGAGGTGTATATAGTGGAACTCTATTTTCACACTTTTCTATGGAACCTGCCACGTCCCACCCTAGGCTGTCTGTCTGGATAGTGGTTATCAAACCTCCATTAACATCCCTACCCAGCATTCTGTACTTCGGGGGCCTTCTCTCTTGTTATAAAACTTTTTACCAAGTGCAACATCAACACCACCTTTGTTTCCATTCTCACTGGTGTAAATACTGAGTACTAACTGAGAATTTTGACTTTGCATTCTGTCAGAATACTTGTGTTCAATAAAAATTGAAAGAAAAAAAGCAATTATGGTCAAACTGAGTTTTCTTTCAATTCATTGGGAGCATGGTATGGGAGTCAGATGTGAACATGCTTATGTTTTTTATTTGCTTTTTTGGGGTGTGTGTGTGTGTGTGTGTGTGTGTGTGTGTGTCTGTGTGTCTGTGTGTCTGTGTGTGTGTGTGTGTGTGTGTGTGTGTGTTAATCTCAGCAGTTCAGAGACTGAAGTAGGAGGATTCCCATAAGCTTTAAACTGTATTATCATGAGTGTGTGAGTTACAGAGTGAGTTCTAGGCCAGCTTGGGTAATAGTGTGAGGCACTGTATGTATGTAAGTAATATATTAGATATATATGTAGTGTGTGTATATGTGTGATATTAGTGATATATGTCATCTGTTGTTATATCAACAATGGAGGCTAGGGAGATGATTCCAGGGCTAGATGCCATGCAAGCATGAGGAGGAGGGTTCAGATCCCATGCATAAATGTCAGGAAGGTTTGGTGGCCTGCTTGTAATCCCAGTGCTCAGAAGGCAGAGACAGGGGATCCCAGGAGCAAGCTGGCTAACTAGACTAATAGAATCATATAGCCCTGGGTTCAAGTAAGAGACCCTGCCTCAGGAAATAAGGTGGAAAGAGATTGGGCACACCACTCATGGGAACCTTGTTCTCCATGTGCACAAACGCATACACGCTGTACACACTCCACTTGCCTAAGCAACCACAGCAAAAATTCTATGGAGTTTATGTTGCCTGAATAGTGATTTCTAGCTTTTCTTTTTTTGTTGTCCTGGGTTGAGACAGAAATTCTAAAGTAGAGGGGCCAGGCATGAGATTCAGAAAGCTTTCATTCAAATCATGGTTCTTCCAACTCCTGATTGACCTTGGAAGACTTACTTAATCTTCCCAAAACTCAATTTACGCTTTTGCCCACAGGACTCGCTGGAGATACTAGTTGATGTACAAAACAACGTGCATGAAGGCCTAGCAGAGTGCTACCTTCACTCATCCTCCAGACTCAGTAAATGAGAACTAGTCACTTAGCGTCCCAGGCACGTGACACCAAGCCCAGTTTCAATAGTAGCCAGCACCTGGGCTTCCAAATCACAATAGAGAGATGGATATACGAGGCTTTTTATAGAATGAGCAGTGTCTCCCTCTGTTTATTTTGAGCATTTAGAACTGCAATTCTGGAGTTTGTTAAAATCTTGAGCAAGACAGAGGGCAAACTCAGAATTCTCTGGCATACACTGCTGTCCCTACAGGTGTAGCTCTCCAATAAATGGAGTTGAGAATTCATAAAGGAGATCTGGATGCAGGGCCCAAGCTAGAATGCATGAAGAGAGGTCCACAGAGCTTGAAACGTAAGCAGGTGCCCACTTGAGGGTTGCTTTGCACTTCACAATGCTGAGAGTGATGTTTTGTGTGTGGTGTTTCTGCCTCACTTGCTATTCTGATAAAATATGCATATCCAGAACAGTACAGCCTTGGATCTCATTTTCCTGCTCCAGTGAAACAGCTAAATGCATCCACGTGGTTTTCTTTGCTAGAGATTTCCAGCTGCATATGGAGGGGATGAGAAATGCAAGCATGGCTTATCCAGAACTGGACAAGCAGTGAGGTGATGACCTTCTGCACTGACCCCCGAGAATCTGCCAGAAGAGCCTCTTTCCTCCAGGGTGTTCTCCTCTCAAATCTGCACATTAAGTCCTGAGCATCTCCAAATCAACTCTGCTCGGAGCTACATTCAAGTGTGAGAGTGAGGCCGACACACCTGCTGTGATGGAGGTAGAGGGTTAGGTTGATTCACAATACGCCTGTTCTCCTTTTCCTCCTTCCAGGCACATAGTGGGCTTGCACTTGCTGCTCACTTAAAGGTAGGTATGATTCTGTCACTTGCTTTGGCCAATGAAATATAAGCAGAAGTAGAAGGCATCACATCTAAATATAGCCTTAGCTATGTCTCTTCCTCTAACATGACAATCAGCAGCGTTTCACCTGATGGGGGCTTTATTACTTAGGCCCAGAGTGAGAAGTTCAGACAGAGCACTCATCATGGACATGGTGTGTACCTGAAAGAAACCCAGTAGTGGGCTGGAAAATGTTTAACAAACGGCTCTACGAAGGAGGAGGAGAGCTATGGCTGGTTCTATGTTCATGTTGTTAATATCAACTTTGCTGATATGCAGGGTACAATTTACCAACATTAAGATACACAGTTGAAATTACATATACCCTATTGATAGAGAATTCTTTGGTTCATTTTTGCTGAAGTCATGTATGTATAATTAACCTATGGCTCTAATTCACAAATGAGTAAAGTTCCAACCTGAATGTTGATTGATATGTTCACTTATTACATTAAGAACGATTTTCCAGAGGAATAGAGCCAATAGAATGTGTGTGTATGTCGGGGGCGGGGAGGTTATTGGATGGGCTTATACTGTAGGGGCTGGATAGCTCAACATTGCCTACCTGCACATTGGAGAGGCTAACAACCACATCTCCACATCTCCAGTCCAGGCAGTGGGGTGTCTCAGCAGCTCCAATTCAAAACTAAAAGCAGGAAAGTTCCCTGGAGATCACTGATAGAGTCTGTGATGAAAGACCAAAGAAGCTGGAGTCTGATGTCAGCAGGCAGCCACATGATAGACACAGTCACTCAGGAAACAAAGAGGCATGCTGGTTCATCCTTCTTCCTCCCAGCAGTGGTCTGCCGAAGTAAGGGTCCCGCCCTGTCCAGACCAGGTCTTCTCCACCCCTCAGTCACTGCCCCACATCTCACTCTAGACTTAGAGACAGGTCCATTTTACCAGCCATAGGCATCTCAATCCAGTCCAATTAAGATCTCAGACTGACCACCACACTTATTCAAACAAGAAGTGAAATGATAAGGACAAATACCAGAACTACATTCCCTTATCACTTGTCCGAGTGATGCCATTGAATCCAGTTTAAATGATGAATCTGGTATAAATTTCTGAATATTCTGATTCTTTGTGTTGGTCACATCATAACAGGTGCAGACATGATATACATTTAAATTTCTTTTGCATTGTGAATATTTACCCCATCACTTTATTATGGACAAATACCAAAAATAAATAAAACCTGGATCTGGAGCTCTTCCTGACTTCAGCCGTGTGCAAATACTCTAAGATGACTTATTTAATGGGGCTTCACTGGGCATCACGTTAGATAGAGACACACAGCATAGCATGTCATTATGTAGTATTTACAACAGACATAAATCCTAGTAATAGTAGTGGTAGTAATTGATAGTAGTAAGATAATTGATGATGCATAACTAATTATGAATTCTTATAATTTAACTTTTTAAAAATAGCTGCTTGTAACTAGTGCACAAATTTTCTGAAAATTTAACACCTTGTTCTCAAAAGCCAGTAAAGGCTGGATGACCCTAAAGTTATAAACCTTTTATTTATAAAAAAGACCTGTTACCATTGAATTATTCAACTTACCAGTTATTCAACCTGGCAAGGAATAGTACTATGGAAAACAACCAGTCCATGAATAAAGGACAGAAGAGTGTTCCACATAGGACCGCCAGAGTAATTCTTTGAAAGAAGAGGTAGGTAACCATGCTCTCATGGAAAACATTTCCCCTGGGGAGAAGCAACAGGCATCTTCACCCCAGCTAGGGCCCAGATGTGGGACCAAAGTATGATTGCAACAATACCAATTTTGGTAAACCAATGAGTTTATTGGTTTTACTTACAAACAGGGTGAGGGGTTATTTATAAGAACATGCCCCCCCAAAGGAGCACTTTGATGGGGCTCCTCAGACACTTGAGCATGGGGACTCCAGAGCATCTGGACCACCAAGACATTTCATCCATCCTGAATGACAACTACTCCACAGCCACCTCAAGTAGCTCCTTGGCCCTGTTCAGGAATGTGGAGACCCCAGACTGCAGAGAAGCCCACCCCACTGAGAAATCTCATCCCACCCTGGATGACGACCTCCATCTTCCTATGTCAGGATTACACCCTGGATGTTCTTCCCTCAGGCTAAGGGTGAGGGCTTTCTTGCAGGGCACGGGACCCCAAAGCAACCATTTCAATGGGACTTACTATCCCTTGGTCTTTCACCCGCTATATACTCTATCTTCCTTGATGTCACAAGACCTCACCATCACAGCGTACAGCTGGTACACAGTGCCTGAGCTCTAATAATCCTCACCCTTCTCTCAAGAGTTTTCCCTGCTGCTTTTGATAAAATTAGAACTAGCTCCACTGCTTTCAATGAAGAGGAACTTTGCCAATATAGCACATGCTGATATGTGCAGAAGGTACAGCAGATGCAAAGACTCTAAGATAGGGCACTAGTTGCAGAAAGGCAGCCAGTGTGGTGAGGGCAGAGAGTACCTGATGGAGTAAAGCAGAGAATACAGAGGCAAGAGGTAGACCAGAGGTGTCTGGGAGCTAGATCTCGTGGTCTGTAGACCACTGTTACATGTTCTCTTTTTTCAAGTGAGATGGAAAGCCAAGGAAATGTGTAAGCCTATGCCTGGCCTGACTTGTGGTTTAAAACAATCACTGGCTTCTGGGTGGATAACAGAATACAGAATGATGAGAGGAAGGTGGAGACTTAAGTAGGAGGCAGTAATGCAATGGAGGGGTGATCGATGGTGGTCTCTCGTACACTGAAGGCAAAGCCAGCCACACTGGGTACTGGGCTGCTTGCAGGGTCAGAGTGAGTAGTCAGGGATGACTGCCACATGGGAGGTCCCACAGTTGAAAGGATAGATATGACATCTACATTCTAAGAGGAATCAAGGAGAAGCAGATATGAGAGACCCTAGGTTTGGACACTTTAAATCTAAGGACAACCACCCTTAAGGAGATTTTGAGTACTGAACACAGAGCCCAGTCAGTGTATTAGTTACTTTTCTAATTCAGAGACAAATGATGACAAAAGCAACTTAAGGAAAGAAAAGGACTGTGGCTCTTGATTTGAGGGGGCAGATCCATCACAGCTTGAAGTCATGGTAGCAGAGGAGTGAGGTCAGCGAGGCATCACAGTCAGGAAGCAGAGAGAGGAATGCTGACGCTCAACTTACTTTTGCCTTTTTATTCAACCAAGGGCCCAGTACATGGTGCCATCCACATAAAGGATGGGTCTTCCCCTCGGCTAAACTTCTCTGGAAACACCCTCACAGGTTACCTAGAAGTGTGTCTCCTCGATGGTCCTAAATCCCAACAAGTTCACAACCAAGATCTACCCTCCCATCCTGGAAAGGGAGTTCATGGGCAACACTGTCTCTGGGAAATTGTCAGAACTTCCTGCTACACCATCTGCAGCTTCACCCTGGAGATGCTGCAGTTACTTTCTTGTTGCTGGGACAAACGCCTGACCAAAAGCAGCTTATGGGGTTTATCTCAGGCTTGCAGTTTTTTGTTTTTTTTTTTTTTACTTTTTATTTTTTATTTTTTTGGTTTTTCGAGGTAGGGTCTTGCTCTAGTCCAGGCTGACCTGGAGTTCACTCTGTAGTCTCAGGGTGGCCTTGAACTCACGGCGATCCTCCTACCTCTGCCTCCTGAGTGCTGGGATTAAAGGTGTGCGCCACCACGCCTGGCCTTAACTTTTATTGATAGCTTCCATGATCATAGGCCATAAACCAATATGATTCCCTCCCCACCCTCTCCCATATCTCTTCCCCCTCTCGATTAGTTCTGTTTTGTTTTGGTGTCATCTTTTCCTCCCATTATGTGTAGGTATTATCAGCCACTGCGTTTTGAGAGGAGCTTGCTTCATCATGGTAAAGAAACTGCTCACCTCACCTTACATCCATAGCAGAGAGAGCGCCAACAACCCTAGCTCAAGCTGACTCTGAACACACAGTAGGCTAGACTCAAGATCTGCCCCCAGTGACACACCCTCCAGCAAGGGTCAGCCTGCTGGGAATCTCTTAGAAAGCTTAATAAACTTGGGCCAGGAAGACCGGGCTGAGTACTAGGCTATCCAGGATCCCCTGCCACAAGGACTAATACAGACAGCCCACAGAGGAAGATATCCAACTGATTGGGGGTGGGGAGGGGAGGAATTGGGGATAACAACTCATTATTTGCCCACTAAATAATGTAACTCATTATGGACAATAAATATATATTTTTTTAAAAAGATACCTAAAGCTGTGGAGCCATTTACCTTCAAACCACTACAGGGGACAGAGCTGGAGAGGCAGTGACACAGTCTCCTCGTCCTGCTCACCAGCATGCATGGAGAACAGATCATTATCTGAAATGGCAGAAGGCCCCCTGAGATCCTTGGCACTCTCAGCATTTCCATGCCCCCTCCACTGTAGCAAGTGCAGTCCCTTGCTGCCCATGCCCTCATTGCTGTGGGGTTTGAGAGCAACCAATCCTTTCTCAGCTCCCGGTTGGCATAGCTTGAATGTTTGAGCACTAGAAACTCCGTCATAACTTAAAGTCCCCAGAGCCAGTGAGTCTTGAGTTCTTTGTTTCCTGGTTGGTCACATAGAATGGTAAACCAGGATAGAAGGAGGGCATGAAGAATGTGCAAGCAAGATTTAGTGGAGATAGTTCCCATCGAGAGGGTGAGGGGACTCTGTCATTGCACTCAGGACTGCAGGGGCTTTTATAGGTTGTGAACCAGTCTGAGTGATGACTCATGGAAATTAGGTATTGGACAGGTAAAGATGGTGATAGGTGTACATAAATACATCTGGGACCTCTAAATGGCGAACAGGGAAGGTGAGAATGTGCAGGCTCCAGGGGAACCCTCCCGAATTCTAAAGAAGTCTGGAAGTGTGCAGCTCGAGATGCTAAGAATGTAGTGGGCACAGGGAATGGCCAGAGCAGCTGGCCAAAGCAAGTGGTAGCTGGAGGCCTGATGAGCCAATGTAGGTGTTTCGTCTCTCCTTGGGTGCCTGTGACCATGACGAAACTGCCTAAACGAGATCTACTCGGCTTCTAATATCTACCCCCTTCCTCCCAGATGGTATTTTGAAGAACTCCAATGAGATTGCCTGTCAGGACCATCTTCTCATCTCTGATACTACTGGGCCACTCAGAGTAGACCACCTCTGAATGGTGAAACGTTCCAAAAAAGACAGTGGGAACAAGATTCCTCCATGTCCCTCAGGGATAAGGTCTGTGTGAAGCTCAGCTTGGATGTCAGAAGGTAAATAAGGCAACTGTTCCCCAGCCGGGCTGAACTTCCTGTGAGTCCTGGAAGGATCCACATTCTCTCTCACCTCCCAAATTATGTTTTGTTTCCCTCCAATGTCTGATGCTGTTCATCGATTTTTACTGTGAAGATAAACACAACTTTCAGTGGCTTTAAAAGCGTTGTCTAAGCATAGCTTAATTACCTTGGTCCAGGCTAGGTTGAGGTACAGCAAACACAAATATACTGTCTCCCATAGAGATCTAGGAAGGCATGGAACCTTTCTCAGATTTCATGAGGACACAATCTGCTGTCGGTTCAGGGGGTGAGTCAGGGTGGCCAGCAGTGCTGTGACTCTGGGAGAGGGGCACATTGTCTTTAGTGATGACAGAAGTAATGGGGGTGCTATAGTCAGCTTCTCATTGCTGCGCAGAAAAGAACCTGACCAAAAAGCAGCTTGTAGATGAAAGGGTTTATTTTGGCTTATGGACTCAAGGGCAGACTCCAAGGGAAAACAATGGCATTGGCAGAGGGATGGACATTACCTCCACCACAGCACTGCAAACAGCGACAGGAAGGCGTGTCAAAAACTGACAAGGGGAAGCTGGCTATAACCCCCATAAGCCCGCCCCCAACAACACAGCTACAACAAGGTTCCAATTCCAAAACTGCCATCATCTGGGGATCACATTAAGCTTATAGGGGACACCTGAATCAAACCAACACAGGGGTGTTGTGTAGATATAACCTCCAAAGTAAAACATTCCCTCCTGGAGGAAGAGAGAGACCCACAGGACTCAGGAGGTAAGTCAAATTTACAAGGCTTAGGAAGCTCATGAGATTCACAAGGGCTGCTCCCAGGGTTGTAAAGCAGTGAACAACTGCTGAGGAGAGGAGACTGTCCCCCTGCTGAGCTGCCTCTAAGCTGCAAGGAAGCAAGAGGGATGCAGCATTTGTCCTTCATCACTTACACTGGGATGGGCTTTTCAGTGATGAGGCTGCTGAGTTACCCATGCTTCACCCTCACCCGTGTTCTTGTCAGTAACCTCAAGAAACTTACTCGTTCACGAAGCTGGACTAGAGGGGATTGTTTGTTTCATCTGTGCCTTATCAGAAGTGGACAGACATTTATTCACAACCCCTTGGAAAAGTCCCCAATAGTAGGGATAATAGTAATGACAACATAGGTTCCCAGGGATGCCAGGATAGAACTTTGAACCCCACTAGGGAAAATACTCTCCAAAGCAAGAGAGCATACAATGAACATTCCAGAAAGCCTGCTTATAGAAGTTCTGTGGCATGACACCACATGCCTGTGCTTGAAGGCAATTTTCATGGGATAGTTTATATGCAGACCTATTCATTAGAGTTTATTTCTCTTTGCCATCTCTGTACAAGTCTAATTTGTTTTCAGATAACACTAAGGCAGGAAGGATACAGACATGGCCATTTCCCTAATAGATGAAGTCGTGGAGTAACTGAAAGTGACTAAGGATGAAAGATGGGTAGAGATTTATCTAGGAAGAGAAGACGTTCATACGGCGATTCTCTCCTCCTGAACTCATCTGCAGGACTCTGGGATTCAACTTTCACGGTTCATCAATGAGTGTTTGTAGCTCTGTCTTTACCTAGTCCTCCTTTGAAGACTCTGATTCCAAGCAATGGCAGTTTAATCTGCACCTTGAACGCCCTAGCCTCTTGGGACAGGGACCATGTCTTTCTTGCTCCTGACTGTCACTTCCTGGAGAGGCTGATGCTCCTCTGAGGCCCCCTCAGCCTGTCACTGTCATATGCACTCTCCTGACCAGGCCCCATTCTGTGAAGACCTTGGCTTCTAGCTCCTGAAGCTCCACCTGCCACTGTGTGACATCAGTGCTTGATCTGGACAACACACAAGCCCCTGATCTTGACACTTTGTCCTCACTGACCATCTCCTACACTCCACTTAGACCACCCCCTCTTCTGGCCAAACCCTGTACCCTACCTTCCCAGTAGCCATCCACCCGACTTAGGAATGCTTGCCAGTGATCCCTCTAATCCAGACATCCCACTTGTTCAGCAACAACCACAAAGTGCTCGGTCCTTTTGGACACCTCCCTGATATATTCACCTCCAGATTTTTCCTGTCTGTGCATTCTCCCTCTACCTCCCTGTGTATCCAGCTTCAATTCCCTGCTCTTTCCAAACACATCAACGGCAGAGTGTTGCACCTGTCCTTGGCCAATCCGCCACCATCTCTTCTTTTACCCCTATAAATTTTTTAAAGTATCTTGGCTGTGGCACTTCCTGGCTGTGCTGATTGTATGTGCTTTAAAATAAGAGGACTTCCATTTTGTAGAATAGCTCAAGATTTGAAGAATCCTCATCTGTGACATGGGCTACCACAGCATTCACACATTCTTATTCAAGCGACCAAAGTGGATTTAGGCTGATGAACCCAAATGAGTTCATTAACAGGATATTTTGTGGGTCACACAATTGGGGGAGCTTTCTTTTGGCCCAGAGAACAGACTTAAGGCCACCTTTCTAGAAGCAAATGAATGTGACAATGTTTACACAACTGTCTGCATCCCCGCAGCATCTCTGAGCCAAGAACTTCAACTTCTAGCTAAGACCAACTGCAAGGGCAAGGTCATTCCCTGAGTCCCTGGCAGCCAGGGCATGACAGATATTCACTGGAGTCTGGCACAGGCTGGTTGCTAATGACACCCAGTCTCCTGATGAAATAACCCAGACTTGCAGCCCAGACACACCATTGAAATTCTTTGTAGGCATCTATTAGGGGCGAGAGTCACTATCCCCAGAATACAGGAAGGAGGCATCACAGGGAGTGAGCACCCCAAGCTCCTTAGGGAAACTCAGAGCAATGGATTCCAGGGCTGGTCCTCGCTCAGGAAGGACATAGAGCGGGCTATGGCTGCCACCTAGTGGTTCTACTAAGAATCACAAGAAGACTACGCCTTTTCTCCTACTGGGACGTCCACACAGAAAGCTCCTCCCAAGCTTCCAGAGAAACCGCTGTGCTCTCCCCTCCCTTCTTATCCTTCACTGCTTCTCCTTCTCATCCTCCTTTCCCCTCCCCTTTCCCTCTTCCTCTTCGTCCTCCTATTTCCTTCCCATTCTTCTCTCTCTTCTTCCTCCTCTATTGCTCTGGGACTAAGCTCTGCACATCTGCTGAACTCCCAAAGGAAGTGACACTTCCCAGCATTGATGGTGGGGCCTCAAGTTATAGCACACTCTCATGGAATAGGAATAATTGCATGACGATAGTTATTATTGTTGCAGTAACTCTCGTTAACTGAAGGCTTATTATACACCACACACCCATCTCTTAATCTCCACAACAAAGCTGTAGTGCCAAATGCTCTCTCTCAATCTCTCTGTCTCTGTCTCTGTCTCTGTCTCTCTCTCTCTCTCTCTCACACACACACACATACATTGTGTTTTTGTCTCCAAATTGTTAGAATTATGGGCATATGCCACCATTCCCAGCCCCTTTTCCTTTCCTCTCAATATACCCTTAGATATTTTCTCTGGGAATTAATTATCCTTCTGCCCCTAGGATTTCTATGGAAACCCCTAACCTAAAAGAAACTTTTTAGAGAATGGGGAGATGGCTTGGGTGGTAAAATGCTTGCCACACATAGAAAGCCTGGGCCTGGTGGCACACACCTGTAATCCCAGCTCTGGGGAAGCAGGGAGGGGATCCCAGAGCTTGCTCGACAGCTAGTCTAGTGGAACAGGTAAGTTCCAGGCTCCGTGAGAAGTCCTTTCTCAGAGAGAAGTTGGACAGAAATTGAGGAAGGAACACCCTGTCCATAGCTGGCCTCCAAGCCCACGCTCACATGCAAAATCTTCACCCACATACAGACACACATGCATGCACAAAAGAAACGATTTGAATCCATAGGAAGAAAACTCATGTGTCTTCATGCACTGTTTCGAGAGGAAAAGCTGCCTGAGGCTGAAACTGCCATGCTGGAAGGAGCAGGCCTTCATTCTTGTGGAGTCCCAGTTATTGGCCAAGCCTGAAGTCACATGACCTAACAGACTGCACTCCCCTTAACTGAGGTCAATGTGTATGGGGAGGTTTTACTTGGAACCAAAAGAATTCATTATGTTTGACTATAGAAATTAGCATGTGGAAGGGGTTATAACCAGTCTAAAAAGAAGTAATAATAAAGTCAAGGCAGTGGGAGGCATTTATTCAATGCCATAGACTATTCCCTATTTGTTATAGCCTGAATGTTTTTGTGGCAGTTACTTTCTCCTTGCTGGGTAAAACACTCAACCAGAAGCAACTTCTGGATGGAAAGGATTTACTTCAGGCTTAAAGTTTTGAGGAAAAATTCCACCAGCATGGGGAAGATATAGTTTGAGCAGGAAGCTGTCATGTATCTGCATGGAGGAAGTCTAAGCTAGCTAGCCAGCACCATCGAGCTGAGCCAATAAACCTCAAGGTCTGCCCCCAGTGACACACATCCTCCAGCATGGCTCTTCCTCCCAATCACCAGCTGGAGATTGAGTATGAGGCTTATTCACAAGCACACAAGGCTATGGGAGACACTTCAAATTCAAGCTATGACACTTTCCCCAAAGTTCCTATGTGGGAATACTAACCCTCAGTGTGATGACTTAGGAAGCAGGGCCTCTGGGAGATCAGTCAGTCATGAGAGTGAAGCCCTTTTTGTGTGTTCTTATAAAAGAGACTTAGACACTTGGGCCAGGAGGACTGGGCTGAGTACTAGGCTATCCAGGGTCCCCTGCCACAAGGACTGATCCAGATGGCCCACAGAGGAGGATATCCAGCTGATTGGGGAGGGGGAGGGGGACATTGGGGAATTGGGGATAACAACTCATTGTTTGCCCACTGAATAATGTAACTCATTATGGACAATAAATATATATTTAAAACTTTAAAAAAAGAGACTTAGAGAGATCCCTCACTTACTTCACCATGTAAGGATGTGCAAGATTAGGCAGCTGTCTATAGACCAGGAGGTACATCCTCACCAAATGCCATCTTTTGGAACCTTGATTGTGGAATTCTGGTCTCTGGAGCCATAGGAACTAGATTTCTGTCATTTATAAACCATTTATTCTGTGGTATTTTTGTTATATATAGCAAACTGAACTTAGAGACTGTTCTAAGAACTAGTGATATAATGGGTCCCCAAAACAGATGTGATCCTGATGTTCTGAGTTAATATTCTTTGGGGGATGCCACAGGAAATGATGTAGAACATAGTAGTTTACCAGAGAATTAAATAGAGGGACACGACAGACTCCAACTGCTGTAGTCATCTTTCCTCTTGCTGTGACAAACTTCCAACCCAAAGCAGCTTGTGGAGGAAGGGGGATATTTTGGCTTACAGAATCGAGGGGAAGTTCCATGGTGGCAGGGAAAACCATGGCATGAGCAGAGGCTGGACATCACCTCCACCACAGAACTGCAAACAGTGGCAGGAAGGTGTGCCAAACACTGGGGTAGGGGAAGCTATAAGCCCACCCTAACAAAACACCATAAGCCCCCATAAGCCCACCCCAACAAAACAAATCCAACAAGGTTCTAATTCTCAGATTGCCATCACCTGGGACCAAGCATCCAGAATAAATAAGTGTATGGGGGACACCTGACTCAAACCACCACAACAACCTTAGCTTGGCTTGTCAGAAGATGGTGCAATGGAAAGATATTGCATCAATTTTGGGCACTGAGAACTACATTTCCCAGAGACCCCTTTCTTTCTCGTGGCCAACAGTGCCTTACTTAGTTGGTAAATTCCTACACCTCTTCTCTCTCCTGTGCTTGTATATAGCACTGTTAAAATCTTAGTGTAAACTTTTGTGTGATTGCATCATGAAGGCCTCTTTTGAAAATTTCCATAGAGTATAATCTTCTTAAGGGCATTGTCTCTGGGACATTTAATCAATGTCATTAGGCTCCTGCTCACATCATGGAGTAGTTGCAAAATATGTCTATTGAAGGGATGAAATGATGAATGAATACATTGACATTAGGAGGAGAGATTGTTTTAAGATAGGAGCCTTGGGTTTTTTCCTCAAACTTTTATTTTGGAAGAATTTACATTTCAATAATGGAACAGAGTTTCTGCAAACTTGGGAGATCACTCAGATATCTGATATCCTGATATCTTACATAAGCAGGGAAGGTTCATGAAAAGTTTTTTAATAATGTGCTTCTATAATACTACTAATTCAACTACTTATTTAATGAAAATGTAACCAGCTTTTTTACCAAGATGGAACCCAGGGTGAGGTGCCATGTTGCATCATTCCTTATTTTCCTGCATTTTGGAGCAGTTTCTCAGTATTCCCTTTCTTTTCATGATGTTGGCACTTGTGCAGACACTGGTCACAGTTTTGTAGAAGGTCCCTTAACTGGGTTTTGTATGATGCTTCTTCATATTAAACTGGGATAATAGATTTTTGTAAGGAATACTCCAGCAGTGTTCTCTTTTCATAGTATTATGTCAGGGATATGTTGCTATCAACATAATTTACTGTAAATGAATCTGACCTTGATAATCTAGTAAACATGAATGTATGTCACCATACCACACATTTGTTTTAAAAAACATGTACATACTAAATAATAGTAACAAAAATAATGCCATTGGTTGGCCCATACTTACAATAGACAAGATATGAAGCATGCTTTCAGAGCCAAGATTGTCTTGTCTATTAGGATGATAATCATTTCATCTCCTGAGATTGTTAATATGGCATTGTGAGATTCATTTAAAACCCTGGGTAAAGGGCCTTACACATTATGGTTCCCTGGAATATGATAGTTGTCAATATGATGATATGACACTATACCAAAAGTAAAATCATACGTAAGCATGGTGACAGCATTGCAAAGACACACAGAAGAAGACAGGTATAGGGTTGCCAGGACCAGAAGCAGTTTATGGGTGGAATGGGTTTATTTTCAGCTTACACTTTTGAGGAGCCATTTCCTCATGAAGGAGAAAGCACAGCAGGAGCAGACAGCTGAGCATCACATCTTCACATCAGCAGGGAGGACATAGTGAGCAAACTGGACTTTAAAATCTCAAGGCCCTCACCCAGTGACACACTGCCTCCAGGAGAGGCTCCACCCCCTAAAGATTCTACCCAAATAGCACCACCAAGTAGTGATTAAATGTTTAAACACATGAGTCTATGGGGACACTTCACAGTTAAACCACCACATCTGGAAGGGAAATATATTAAAATTTTACTGGTGGTGCTATGAGGATTTCTACAATGTTCTTTTAGTAAAATATTATTGATAGCACAGGAGGCTTCCAGGTTTCCCCCCTTTATGTGTTGTTGCTGAGGGGAGCAAGGTCTCTAGATATTCTCCCCCACCATGGCTCTGGACAGGGATGAGGGAAATGGGGATACCAACACAATATCTGCTCATACAATGTATCTAATTTTGGATAATAAAGTTTTAAAAATACATTATGGTGCTGGGGTGAGGGCTCAGTCAGGTGCTTGCTGCACAAGCATGAGGGCCTGTGTTCAGATTCCTGGCACCCTCATCAAAGCCAGGCATGATGGTGTACACCTGTCATCCCAACACTGGGGGACCAGAGACAGGAAGATCCCTGGGGCTCAATGGCTGGCTAGTCTAGTGGAGTTGCTAAGATCCAAGTTCAATGAAAGGCCTTGTCTCAAAAAATAAGGTGGCTGCTGTTGGATGGTAGGGTTATATATAAGCTGAGATCATGGCAAGAGATGAGCCACCACAGTCACATGGTGGAGGATCCATATGGAACCCTGCAGAGAAGGACAGGATGAACAAGGGACCCATAGACACAGCCATTCAACCAACTCAGGTTAAGCCAAATGTGTTTGTGTTTTTCAGGATGCAACAAGAGAGCTGTGGCCCATCTAACCCTACCAACCAACCGTAGGCCGATGGCTGAGATCCTGGCAAGAGAGGAGCCACCACAGTCATATCATGGAGGATCCATAGGGAACCCAGCAGACAATGACAGATGAACAAGGGACTTATAACCAAAGCCATTCAATCAACACAGGACAGGCCAATGAGACAGAAACCAAGGATTTTCGACACAAGGACCCCTAAGCTCACAACATTAAAGCAGCCTTAATACTCACCCACCACGACTCAGGGAACTGAGCGGAAGAGGGGGCGGAAAGATTGTGAGAGCCGTGGTGGGGGAGACTGTCCAGAGGCATGGCACCCTTCAGTAACAACACACTTGGGCCAGGAAGACCAGGCTGAGTACTAGGATATCCAGGATCCCTTGCCACAAGGACTAATACAGACAGCCCATGGAGGAGGATATCCAACTGATCAGGGATGGGGAGGGGGGGAATTGGAGAATTCGGAATAACAACTCATTGTTTGCCCACTAAAAACTCATTATGGACAATAAATATATATTTTAAAAAAGGATAAACTAAACAGGATAATAAAAGGGGACCCAACATATCTGTGATAACAATAAATGCACATGATATGAGTTATTATTGTTACTACTGTTGTTGGGAAATGATGTTACCTACCTAAAAATCACTGAAGCAGCAATTTTTTAAACTTTTAGAAAGATAAGAGTATTTAGCAACTTGACTATACAATATCAAATTTAAAGTATCTTTTTTCCTATAAGCTAGCAAACCCAGTTAGATAACTGAAACAACAGGTTAAAACACCCAAATCCAGGGCTGGAGAGATGGTTCAACCATTAAGGTGCTTGCCTACAAGGCCCAAAGACCCAGGTTTGCTTCCCTAGTACCCATGTAAAGCCAGATGCACAGTGGTGCATGTATCAGGAGTTCATTTGCAGAGACTGAAGGCCCTCTCTCTTTTCTCTATCTCTCTCTGCTTGCAAATAAATAAAGAACATTTTAATAAAACCAAATCCAAAGATAAAAAAATAAGGTGGACAGTAATTTACATCAACCCCTTCTCCTACACCATGCTCCTGCACACACACATGTGAACATACACATGCGTGAATATCACATACAGATACATATGCAAAATATAGTGATGCAATGACAAGCAAAAGTGTTTGCCAGAAACAACTGTTTAATCGTTCGTAGCAGTTGAAATGGGATGTGTGTCAGGACAGTGAATGACTCTGGAGTCTGGATGCATTTTGTTCCCCCAAGCCTTGGTGGCAAAAAACCCACTAGGCAAAGGTGATGTCTCTGGATATGTTTGATTGACACTTGATGAACAACCAAGTGTCTTAAGTTAACAATGAATCAATGTTAGACTTCTCTACAGCCGAAATTGTTGACTACCTAATTCACTGTCTGGAGAATCAACAGCAGCAGTTTAAGCCATAGAAGAGATCTTCAATGGCATGTGGGAGGTGTTCAGTAAACATTAAAGAAATAACAAGAAAGCCTGAGTGCCTGTCCCTGCCACAGTTCATCGAGGTATACCCAGTCAAGCCACATGGGGGCAGTGCTGCTCCACATAGGCCAGGTGGGCCAGCACCGCACCTTGGGGTGTTGAAAATCAACCTCCTTGCTCTTCAGAAGAATGTGACATTGAGGCTCGGAAGGACATTGCTGGAGTCATCTCATTTTCTTACTGGTGTGCCTGGAGCTCATCCATTCATCTAGCCAACACGCCCCAAGGATCCTCCTGTATCCACCTGCCTTCTGGGTGCTGGGTTGACAGGCACTGGCTGTTGCGCAGGCTGGGGATCCAAGTTCAGGTCCTGATGCTTTCACTGCAAGCCCTTTACCCACTGAGCATCTCCCCGGCCACCCAAACATGATTTTCAAATTCTTTGTGCAGAGACAAGGAGATAGGACTTAACCCCTTCAGCTTCTTCCCCTAAGTCTTAAGGCCAAAGTTATGATGCAAACTGTAGTCCCAGCATGCTGTGGGGAAGGGCTGTAGCTAACAGACACCTCATAGTTTGGCTTCTGAATTCCAGAGGAATCTTTCAGCAAGCAAAGGTAGGTTGCTTTATTCCTCAGGCAGTTGGGGATATTTTTTAATCTCTTCTAAGCTTTTAAATGTAATTGACCAGAAAATGCAAAGAGCTATGAGAGAGAGAGAGAGAGAGAGAGAGAGAGAGAGAGAGAGAGAGAGAGAGAGAGAGAGAACTGAGTAAGAGTAAAGATGGCTTATATCTCTAGCTCTGATATTTAATACCAGATGGAAGGTGATCAAATGTTCTCCAATTTTATTGAGCACATCAAGAAAAAGTAAAACATAAATAACTACTCCAGGTTCAGTGAGAGACCCTGTCTACAAGAACACTACACAAGGATTTAATAAGACTTCTGACATCTTAAAGAGATCAATCTGAGGTTTAGGCTTGGTGAGAGTGTGATTCATACTTGAAATACAAGCCCACTATGCTTTAAGTCTGTTTCTCCTCACACAGTTGTATACATAGGAAAACTGGCTTCCAAGTCCTGCTCTTAACGGCTCTGTGATTTTGCCAAGTGTTCCACGCAGGCCTTCCGCTGCATCTGGCACATGCTAGATACCTACTGTCCATGAAGAAAAGGGTTTGTGGTAGAATCAGTTATGGACAGGCCCCTTTAGAACATAGGTAAAGAAGTTTGGTGACAAGTGAGGTCATAGGGCTGGGGGGATGGGTTCAGTAACTGGCACTGAAGCAGGGAGGGGAGGAGGGGGCAGGCTTCCCAAGCCTGAGAAGGAACTGGAAAGATACTAATAACAACCAAAATGGCACTGGTTCTTGTCTCCAGCATTTCCCATGGGTGTCAGGCCACTGTAAGTCTCTCCTGTCTTCTGGGACTTTCCAGAGACTGTCTGGCCAGCGCTCCTGCCAAGCACTGCCACTCTGGGGCACCTCTGGCCCTGGGGACAACCACTGTAGCTGTGTCTCATGGCCTGCAGCTGACCTGCTGGAGAATTTGCTGGCTGAAAGAGCACCCACTCAGTGGTCAGGAAGAAGAGGCTGCCTCGGCCCCTTGATGCTACAGGCAGGTGATTAGGCTAGACTGCCTGAGCACCCATACTTCAAAGTGCACTTCTGTTCTGCGTAGGGCTCAGGCTTACATTCCTGTGCAGCCCGTGTTGGAACTGGCTAGCTATGCCTGAACCCAGAGGCCATGCCTAGTCCCGTAGGTAAGTTTTACCCCCAGGAACTCTTTAGTCCCTCTCAAACAAGTTTTCAGAAAGTACCCACAAATTTGCCAAGTCCCAGGGGATTCTGAGCATCCACTATCTCTAAAAATTTCCCCACATGTGCTTTTCTTTCACAATCATCTACCACATCGTGTGCTGAAATTTGTTTAAAACATAGACTCGTGCTGGGTGTGATGGCACACACCTGTGCTCCCAGCACGCAAATAGTGAAATCGGTACCTGTTTAAACAGACAGACAAACCAGAAAGGAGGAAGTGGGGGAAAGAAAAGAGCTTGCAATCTCTTTAAGAGTGTGTGAACGTTTTCAGGGAATGAACGAATGTGTCTAAAACTCATTCTGTCCCTACAGACCAGAACCCGGGACCTCATGAGAAAGTGGCCTTTCTCCACCTTATAAATGAGAACACTGAGAGTCAAAACCAGACTCCTCTCCAACACCTCTCTTCCCAGTACACTGGAGACTTTGTTCCGGGCCAAGGATATTCAAGCAACGCGAGTGGAACCCCGGAGTTTCATTAGAGGCCAGGGCTTTGCTTCTTCCGCGGTCTCAGGCTCCCATTAGGTATCCAAGCTTCCAACTTGGCCTTGAACTTGGTCTTGTGCTCTTCCGGCCGCGCAGGCCCCGCCCACCTCGGCCCCGGCCCCGCCCCACACTGGCCCCGCCCCTCCCCGTCACGCAGGCGACGATCCCGCCCCCACGCTGGCCCCGCCCCTCACCGTCCACTCCCACGAAGGCCCCATCCCGCCCAGCGCCGGCCACGCCCACTCCGGCCCCGCCCACTTCCCAGCCACTGCCGGCCCTCAGTTGCCATTTCCTGTCCCACGGTGCACGTGTCAGGTCAGTTCAGCGGGGAGGCCCTAGGGTCCCCCATGGGATCTGGTCCTGGTCTGGTCCGCAGAGTCCAGCAGAGGCGGCTAGTTTGGGAAGCAGCGGATAGGACGGTATCGGCGACGGGCCGGGACCTCCGGGGAGGGCGTAGGGCGGGGGGACGCGGAGGAGCGGTTGCCAGGCAACGGCGCCGGGCCCCGCCCTCCCGAGGCGTGCGGGGCGGGGCTCCGGCCGGCGGCTCTGGGCCCTCCTGCTCGGCACGCCTGCGCGGTGTCTGCCAGCATCCACCGCCCGGGGATCCCTGCCCTGCCCGCGCCGCGCAAGGGTTGTCCCGGTCCATGACGTGCCGACCTGCCTTCTGTCCTCGTATCCCTCGGCCCTGTTCCGAGGGAGGATGACACGTTTGGGCTGAGATTTACCGGTCAGGCCACCAGCAGCCAACCCGGCACCTGTTGCTACTGTAATCCCCAAACTCTCTTCCACGTTTGCGCAGCCTGTTTCCGTAGCAGGGATGGGCACCATGAGCCTGCAAGCCGGGACTCGCCCACACCGAATTCCTGTTAACTCACCTGTACAGGTGTGTTACACTATGACACTGGCAACCTCGTTGATCAGAATAGCCATGCAGTTTAAGATAGGCACTCTCCCGTGTCTACTGACCGGATCTCTGAGGCAGAGGCGGGATCTATATTTTACAAGCTTCAGGTGAGGATGAACCTTTGAGTGCCATTGAGTACCTCACGTAGCCTTTCCAGAGTTGTTCAAAAACAACTCTGAGGTAGTACGTGCAAAATACCTGGGAAAGGTTTAGAAAGCGATGCTGGTGCACCTTGGCACCAATCAGGTTCTGACCTCTGCATTCGCTTTCCCCTGAAGCAAGCAAAGACATGAATTAAACACGCATGGGTACTGGGATGCAAATCATCTTATCCCTGGTTATCAGCTATATTCCCAAGCCCAAGCCTCTCTCGGCTGGCCTGTCGGACCAAAGTCAGGCATTAGCCTCCTCCTTTATCCCTGGTAGTCTGTCAGCTCTCTCCTGACCTTTACTCCAGGCCCCTGAATCACCGTGGCTGAGGTTGGCTTTGGAGGACTTATTTGCAGAGCGATTTCCCCAGTGGAGGAAAAACTTTCAGCTCTCTGCAAGTATTGCTACGAAGAATTTATATCCCTTGCCTTAAACAGCAATTGGAGTGACATGGATGAGCCTGTTTTCATTCATGACATTTATAAACACAAGTCTGTCCTAACCACCTGGCTGCTAATCTTAGATGCCTCATAAGCCTGACAACTGTTTAGTGTTTGATTAATAATTTCACAATTCATGCTGCCTTCCCTAGATTTGGTCCACAATGGCTGAGGATCAAGAAAAAGACTTGCAGAGATTTCTTAAAAATGTGGATGAAATCAGTAAGTACCAGTAAATCATGACTAAATGAAATTCTGTTTTGGAGAGGTAGAGCGGCTAGGGAGAAATGATTACTCTGAGTTAACTACCGCATTGCCTAACAGGTTTATGGCTCACAAGAAAAAAATATATAAGTGAAATTAAACAGAAGTGTATTGAGAAATAAGATATAACCTCTGGGCAGGACTTTGTGACTGTTAATTGCTTTCACAGAAGCTGTCAGCATTCTGACTGGAGTTTAGGCTGACAGTTTCCCTCCATTCTTGGCCCCTTTCCAGCCAGCAGGGACTGCTGTTTCACTTCAGGGAGATCACTCCAAAGCCCTCCTACTCAGCCTGGGGTCACTCCTGTTTTAGGACAGAAGAGGCAAAATCAAGTGACTTTCTCTCAGGATCCATCAAATTCCATGGATGGCTTATGATGTCCATCATCTTCTTTGTGCGTCTCAGCCAGGAGACCCTTCCCAAGCTCAGCAGGCCCTCGGAGTGTGCCTTGCTCCCACATCTCCTATTCAAGAGAGACCAGACCTGTTCAGTCCATCCCTGTTCAGACTACTCTAGGGAGATTGTTTGATGCTAGAAACACACACACACACACACACACACACACACACACACACACACACAGAGCAAACAGAAATGGGTTAAAATGCTGCTTCCAACAGACTGTGGATATGAGAAATAAAACATTCAAAATAGTTAAGGTAACCTCACAGCGATATACATACTGGTGTGTTCTTTGTGTTCCTCACTGACCTCTCCTCTTCTTATTTCCAAATGTTGCTATGTGAGTTCTGGCCTTGGTGTTCTCTCTCTCTCTCTCCCTCTCTCCCTCCCTCCCTTCCTACCTTCCTCCTTCCTTCCCTCCCTCCCTCCCTCTCTCCTTTTTTTTTCTTTCTGGTGTGCATGTATGTTTTATGTATGCATATTTATGTGTGAGTGGATACATGTGCAAATGTGTGAGTGTGTGTGTGTGTGTAGTCCAGACAACAATCTTGGGTGTCATTCCTCTAAGTTGCTGTCCACGTTTCTTGAGACAGGATCTCTCATTGTCCTAAACCTCACTAGCCAATGAGTCCCAGGGATGCACCGGTTTCTTCCTCCTCAGCTCTCAGATTAGAAGCATGTGCCATGCCTGACTTTTTTTTTTTTTTTACAAGATATTGGGGACTAAACTCAGGTCCTTGTTCTTACATGGCAAGCAGCTCACCAACTAAGCTATCTCCCTACCCTCCTCACCTGTCTCTTTATGTGCTTAAAAAACATTTGAGAGAGAGAGAGAGAGAGAGAGAGAGAGAGAGAGAGAGAGAGAGAGAGAATATGAGCATGCCAGGGCCTCTACCCACTGCAAATGAACTCCACATGCATGCACCACTTTGTGCATCTGACTTTATGTGAGCACTGGGGAATCGAACCTGGGTCATTAGGCTTTGCAGGGAAGTGCCTTAACCACTGAGCCATCTCTCCAGCCCTTCTCATGTGCTTTCAACCCATCTGTTTGCTGATGACTCCCATGCCTAAATAACCACCCAACTTTCTTTTCAGGGCTGCTGGCTCTATGGCCAGCTGTCAAATCCACTGTCTCCCATAAATACTTCAAATTTAACAAATCCAGAATTGAGTCATCATCTCTTTCCCCCTCTCTTCTCCCCTTCTCAAATGAAACCTGCTCTCCTACTAAGCCCTTCTGATCTCAGTTGGTGGCACTACCATCCAGAAATCTGCAAGTCAGCAGGACTCCTCCCACCTCTCTATCCTGTGTCCAATCAGCCTTCAAGGTGGGCTTCTCTCTCCTACCCTCCCTTTGTTCTTCTGGCTTAGCTCAGCACACTCTCAACAACCCCTAATTGTTGTTCCTGTGACTAGGCTTATGCTTCCCACAGAGTAATGTATCTAAAATGCAAATCCACCAGACACTTCTCTGCTTGGGTTCCTGCACAGTCACAATAAATAACAAGCTCTTATCAGGACTTAAGTCCTCACATGACCTTGTCCTTGCTTCTCTCACCTCTCACACTTGGGCAGCAACAAACTGCTTGTAGATTTCTCCCCAGATTCTGGTACTCAGCCTCCCCATCTTTCTTTACCTGTCTAGCTTTCCTTCAGACTTCACTAAGTTCACTAAGGTGCCATTTACGCCTTCATTGTCCATGTCCACAGTGATGGACATGCTCTATACTCCTCACAGTTCACATGTGGTGGATAAGCTTCGGAAAAGTGGCTTGAATAGGTGAGGAACTGAATTTCTGACTTTATTTCATTTTAACTAAGCTTATATGACCACATGCATATAGATTCTATGTATTTATTTTGGGGGCTCATGATGTAGTTATTGCTAAACATTGTGCAATATAGTACAATGCTATCTAGAGTTCAGTGGTGAAGACAGATATTTAATAAGTTCAAGATGGACTAGGCAGAAAGTAGATTAGAAAAATGAAGAAGAGGACCTGAGTTCAGATCCCTGTGATGTTGTATACTTTTAACCCTAGCACTGGGACTAGGAAACAAGAGGATCTATGCAGTTCGCTGGCTAGCTAATGTAGCTGAATTGGTGAGCCCTAGGTTCAATGTGAGATCCTATCTCAAAATAATAAGGTGGAGATTGACTGAGAAAGACATGTGATGTTGAATTTTGAATTCTGGTCTCAACACACACACACACACACACACATTTAGAAAAAGAAGAAAACTATGATATAGGTGGTCATTTCCAGTATGTAGGAGAAAGAGGCAGGTGGCTGGGCTCTGAGTCAGGCAGTGACAATGAAAACAGTATGCAGATTTGAGACCTCCTTAGAAGAAATACTTAACAATTTAGTGGTCATGGCTGTGAGGACCAGGAGAATGAAGACTTGTGGATGAGTCCTGAGAATTGATTGACAGGTGTCAGGTAGGTGACTTACCTGAGATAGGGGGCATTTGAAATAGGAACACATGCAGAAGATGGACATGTCAAGTTTGATGAGTAAGACATCCCAGGGGAAATGCTCAGAGCATTGGCTTTTACGTCTGAGCCTAGAAAAGACACACCTGAGTGTAAGGACACCAGAAAGTTGAAACCTTAATAATGGAAAAATATTTAGCAAGCAAATACTACCAAAAGAAAGTAGATGTTAAATAGTGTTATAAAAAAGACTTTGTAACAGTGGCTGTAATTAATTTTAGCTTTATTAGATTATAATTAACAAAATCATATATATATATATGTGATATGCAACACACATATGTATATATATATATATATGTGTTTTGATTTATGTATATGTTGTGAACTGATTAAATCAAGCATATTAACCTACCACCTCACATACTTGACATTTTTTGTGGCAACTACATTTAAGATCTTACTCTCCGTCATTCTCAAGTAAAGAATACATTGTTGTTGACTATGGTCCAACTGCCATATGTTATAACTCCAGAACCTGTTCCTCCTATCTCACTGAAACTTTGTCTTTTACACTTTGTTCAACATCCTTCTGTTTTCCAGCCCGACCCCAAGCTCAGCCTCTGGTCACCACCATTCTGCCGTACTTCTATGAGCTCAGCTTCTTGTTGTGGCGGATGCTGAGCGAGTGCTCTACCACGGAGTCAGAGCTGTGCACTAAGCTCAGCTTTTTTAGACTCCACATGCAAGTGAGGTGGTTCCATTTATCTTTCTGTGCTGGCATATTTCACTTATCATAATGTCCCTGGGGGTTGACTCATCTTGTTGGAAATGATAAGACTCTATTCCTTCATAAAGAGTGGTGTGTGTGTGTGTGTGTGTGTGTTTACACCACCATTTCTTTGTCTAGTCATCTGTTCATTTTGTGTTTAGATTGATTCCATATCTTTCTACGGGCATACTGTTGTAATAAATATAAAAGTGCATGTCACTCATCATTGACTGACTTTGTTTCCTCTGTGTTATATATACAGAAATGAAATTAATGGTTCACATGCTAATTCTATATTGAAATTTTTGGCCTCAGGAAAGTCTTCATTTATGATTTGAAAATAAATAGAAATTTATGCAAGCTCTTCATGGAGAAAAAAATTATAAAAGTTAATTGAAAGAATTCCCAGTGGGCAAAATGGGAACAATTTGAGCATAAAATAACAAGATTATATTACATTACAATTCATCGTATAAAATAAATATCCATGAGTCCATACTGATATATATGATGAATAAGTAAGTAAATGAGTAAGGCATTTCTCCCATGCATGATAATTTCTGATATTTTATGTATATTCCCCTGCTTCAAAGAGGTGGAACATACCTCTCTATCCCTTAAATATGGACTACGTTTGATGGCTTTCTTCAAAGAATATGGAATGGAAAGAAAGGGGAAAAGTAACTCGACTGAATAAAAATGGACAAACTCAACCATAGAGACATAGTTAAGGTTTACATCAAGATAATTTGTTTTGGAAACTTGAGCCCTTGATGAGTTCTGTGATCTTCCCAAATCCTGTAGCTCTAGTCTAATCATGAAAACACATGAAATAAGCCCAAATTAAAGGATGTGACACAAAATACCTTACCAGTACACTTAAAAGCTGTCAAAGCCATCAAAAACAAAGGAAGCATGGAACAGGAAGGATAAAGCACTTGTAAAAGCATTAAAGAACAGAGTTTGGATCCTCAGCACCTTCTTTATTTTTAATATATATTTATTGTCCATAATGAGTTACATTATTTAGTGGGCAAACAATGAGTTGTTATCCCCAGTTCCCCAAGCCCCCCTCCCCATCCCCAATCAGCTGGATATCCTCCTCCGTGGGTCATCTGGATCAGTCCTTGTGGCAGGGGACCTTGGATAACCTAGTACTCAGCCCGGTCCTCCTGGCCCAAGTGTGTTGTTACTGAGGGGCACCATGCCTCTGGAGAGTCTCCCCCACCACGGCTTTCACAATCTTTCTGCCCCCTCTTCCACTCAGTTCCCTGAGTCACGGTGGGTGAGTATTAAGGCTGCTTTAATGTTGTGAGCTTAGGGGTATTTGTGTCGAAAATTGTTGGTTTCTGTCACCCTGGCTTATCCTGTGTTGATTGAATGGCTGTGGCTGTGGGTCCCTTGTTCGTCCCGTCATTCTCTGCGGGGTTCCTTATGGATCCTCCACAATATGGCTGTGGTGGCTTATCTCTTGCCAGGATCTCAGCTATCTACCTACGGTCGGTCTGATGGTAGGATTAGATGGACCACAGCTCTCTTGTTGTATCCTTAAAAATACAAACACAATCTCCATCGGAGAGTGAGATCAGTATAGGTTAACAAATACACACAATTCTGGATTACCTGGATTCTATTTTTAGTAGCCTCCCTGTCAGTCGGTCCCATAGCGCATCTTTTCTTGGGAGCCCAAGAGTATGGGATCCAGTGCATATCGTACTGATTCCTCAGTTCCAGTCAAGGGCTCCCCCTCACTAAGTGGAATATTTGGCCAAATTTAAAAGCTTTGAGTGTCTCCCCCAGGCCCAGGCTCCTCCATTGCACAAGTGCTCCTTTCTTGGTTCGCTCTTCTCTCCTAGTAGGAGGTGTGGTCAGCCTACTCTTGGCCATAGTCTGTGTTTCATGCCAGTGGTCTCTGTTTACTCCAGTGTCATTGATCAGCTTCCCCTGGCAGCTATAAATAGTAGGTTACAAAGGAACACACATTTCATGAAAACCATTTATTTAAAATGCTTAAATTCACCCTCATAACAAAACACTCTGGCAGATTGCAAAAGTTGACACTAGTTACTCTCTCCACATCACAAGTCTGTGTTGGCTGCATGATGTTCTTTAGCCAAGGACATATTCATAAAGATGGCACAATCACTGGGTCTAAGTGTGTGTGTGTGTGTGTGTGTGTGTGTGTGTGTGTGTGTGTGTGTGTGTGTTTGTGTGTGTCTTGGAGCCTCTATCAGGGGATGAGACCCCCTTTCTCTAGTCACTCCTATCACTTCAGCCAATGTTCAGATGAAGAGCTCTTTGATCTCTGGTTGCTGACCATAGTATGTTTGAGATCAGCTGAGCCCAGACCAACAAGCCAGCTAAATCCAGCTCAAGTTGCTGACTCAGGGGAGTGTGAACTATGTAAAGCAGAATAAATTGTGGTGGTTTTAAACCAGTATATTCTGGAGTGCTGTATTATACAGCTCAGACTGATATGAAACATTCAACTCAGCTTAGAGAAGGGATATATAGTAATTTATAGATGGAATAGAAACAAAAATATCTGTCATGGCTGGAAAGATGGCTCAGCAGTTAAGGCACTTGCCTACAAAGCCTAAAGACCTGGGTTTGATTCCCCAGTATCCACGTAAAGTCAGATGCACGAAGTGGCGCATGAGTCTGGAGTTCATTTACAGAGGCTGGAGGGCCTAGTATGTACTGTGCATTCTCTCTCTCTCTTTCTTTCGCTCTCTCTTTCTCTCTCTCCTTGCAAATAAAATAAAAATATATATCATGTTATTTTCTATATGTTTCAAAAATTTTTTACAAATAAAATTTTTGACTAAGTTTCCTTGTAGAGTCAATAGGAAGTAAAGAAATGAGCATAGCAAGCTACCTTTAAGAAGTTTATTTGCAAAGCGGAGGAGACAAGGCCTGGAAGAGATTTAAAGTATATAAATGCCATTAGGAAGAAGCTGGCCTAATAGGGGAGCTTGAAAATACTGCAAGAATAGGGTCATTAAATGAGTGTTGTGGAGTTCCTGATTGTGCAAACAGGATGATGGGATCCCAAGCACAGGATGAGCAATGACCTCATACAAGATGAGCACCTTTTTCTTTTTGTGAGAAGGAAAAATGGATGCAGAGATAGGCAGCTGTGGGGGGTTGATGGCAGGAAGTTGTAAGAACTCATTTCTGATGGTATCCCTTTCCTCTCAATCAATAAAATAAGGTCATCTGTTTAAGACCATCAGATTTAGATCACCAAAAATGGGAGTCATTGGGAGAATAATAGGAGACCTAGGCAAAGATACCAGGGTAGAACTGCTTGCGGTGGGGCGGGTGTGACCAACACGCCCAGGCTTCTAGCCATCTTTCTCTGTCAGTAAGCAGCATCCCTAATAAGGGGTGAGAGAAGTGGACAGTTAGATCTGCTCGGAATTGGAGTGAGGTGAGTAATCTGTTGGGTGGGGAGGGAGGCAAAGGAGTTGAGTACCTGTACAATGGCCTCAGGGATGAGCCCTGAGCACTAATGGGGGCGAGCAGAGCAGTGATGAGAGCCAGGGAGAGAGTTGAAGGCTCGTGCTTTGTGAATCAGAGCTGCCTGCCACCTGTATTGCATTTGTCTCCCACACAAAATCACAAGCTTTCAAAAAAAATAAAATAAAAAGGGATCTTTTTATTCACTATTGTTATCTATAATATTCAGCATAATGTATAATTCCTAATAAGCTGCCCATAAATTATTGTTGAGTTGAATAATAGCTTAAAACTCTAGTCTTTCAAGTCCCAAATTAAATTCTCTTGCAGTTTTTTTTCCTCCTAGGCAAAACAAATCTTATTCTTAATTGTTTTGTATTGGTTAATTATTCATTTTGCCTTCTATTGCCTTCTTTCCCTTCCTTAAGATCTTCCCCATTAATTTTCTCCACCATCCTTTCCAATGAATGGTATCTTTCCTTTTGAAGAACTTGCCTGATTGATTCACACCTGATTTCTCCTCTAGCCAATTTAATTCAGGAGATGAACTCGGATGATCCAGTTACACAACAGAAAGCTGTTCTCGAGACAGAAAAGAAACTCCAGCTGATGGAGGAAGAGCTAGAAGAGGACGGATGCAGGACCACCTTGAATAAGACCACCATCAGCCCTCCACAAGCTCCCGAGGTTTCTTTTCTATTGTGGAGTTACATAAGCAGACCCACGAGGCAGCCCTGAGCCAAGGCAGCAGCTTCATTTCAACCTGCCTGGTGAAGCTGATGAAGTCTTTTGGTTTTTAGACTGACTAAACTTGTTTTCTATGAGGAAGTTATAGCTCTATTTATTTATTTGTTTGTTTGTTTATTTACTTATTTATGGCCTTTCTGGGTCATCTCTAAGTAGCTTTTTGGTTTACTGAAAATTCAGCTTCTCTGTCTCCCAAGATTGAATATAGAGTGTGCTAATTCATATTTGAACTCACACAACACAGCCTTGATTCTGCAGAGTCACCCACAATCACATCTAATTTAAAGCAAACCCCTTAATTTTGGCTCCTAGTATTGGTGGTGGAAGAAAATGACCTCTCTCTATTTGTAATCAGTTTGCTTTCTTGGCTTATTTACATAGTAATCAGAAGTTGGTTTTGAAATTTGTTTTCTTTGTTTTTATGATAACCTGTGTCTTGCAGAATGCAGATGAAATAAACCCAGGTAAGGACAGCACCTCTCTTCCCAATGTGTTTCATTCGCTTAGGATCAGTTTTGATTGATTGTAACTCCCAGACCCTTAAATTATAGCTGCAGGCTTATAAACAACCCATGAACAAAAACCTGCTGATCACCCAGTTCTGTGCCAGTGGTCAGAGGGGGCACAGCATGTGAAGGCTTCTCTGCATGTTCTCCTGGCCAGTCTGTCCAAACTGAATTCTGTTGTTCTGTATCATCCAATTTAATATTTGCTGCTCAGGGAATGCACGTATTTTCTGCCTTGCTCAGCTCTAAGGCTCATTATGCTAAATAGAACAAAAAAGTCTCTCTTCGAAGAAAAACCTCTTTTTAAAAGACATAATTCAAACTTGAAGCAAGTCACAGCCATCATGTATAATAACACATCACACAGATTACCATTTAATGTCAAATTAAGAAAATGACATTTTAGCTGCTTCAGAATTGTGTGTGTGTGTGTGTGTGTGTGTGTGTGTGTGTGTGTGTGTACCTACATGTGCATGCATGAGAAGTGTGACTGTAAAGTTCTAAAGTAGCTTTCTTTGGAATCGGAACTGAAGAACTGATTAGTGTACTGACTTCTTTTTTAATGTTTGAAACTACTCTTCTGTCAGAGGCCTTCTTGGCTTCCGTGGAAAAGGATGCACAGGAGAGAGCCAAAAGACGAAGGAAAAACAGAGTCCTGGCAAATGGTAATTGCTCGTGGATAGTTGGAATGATCTATGCTGGAAAGAGCACCCTCGAGCCTGTGTGGTGATGTGTGAGGACATCCATGTTCTCTGGTAGTGGGTTCATGATGGTCCTGGCCAGGCAGAAACCACTGGTGGCCTGTCCTCTGCACCTCTGCAATGAGCAGGCAGCCTCAATCAGACCTGCAGTCAGCATGCAGGCAGGTGAGCTCGGCCCATCAGATTCCTGAACAGTGCTCAGAAAGTAGGAAGACAGGTAGAGATGCTCGGCTGGCTAGCCTGAGCCACAGGTGAGGCAGTCATGAAGAAAAATGAAACAAGGAAAGCAAACCCAGACACATGCTGTGGGGTCAGGTGCATATGACCGGACAGTGTCTTCTGTGATGTTCGAAGCCACTTTGTGGTGGTGTAAGTGTCACAATCTGGCTGACTCCACATGTTCGCAATTAGCTCTTTTCTTCTCTCATTTAAAAATCATCTTTGTTTTATTCATTGACTTTTGACAATTCTATACATGTATACAATGCATTTTGATCCCCCCAATTGTCCTTTCTTCCCCTTTCCCCTCCCACTGAACCCTTCTTCCATTAGATCCCCGCCGACTTCTGCCTTGTTTATTTTATTTTCTGTTTGGACTACTGATTTAAATTACGGTTGCTTGCATACTCACAGCTGGGAGGTTACTTTTTTGGAAAATGAGCAATCCTCTAATGGCTACCCACCTAAAGGACATGACTTCCTCTCTCCCAGCAGTCATTAGCTTCCACTATTCACTCTGGGAGCTGTGAGATCTCATGGACCCTTCTTTCATCTCTGATGATATACTGATAGGCTTAATCATGTGCAGAACACCACGTCCGCTGTGAGTCCATGAGTGTGGGGGACTTGTTGCATCAGACGACAGCATTCTGCAGCCCCTCTTCCGGTCTTCCTGCTCTCACACTCTTTCAGCCATTTTCCATGAGCTTCTGTAAACCTTGGAGGAGTGGTTTAGATGTCGTGTTTAAAGATGAATACAAATGCTTGTTCCTTTTTTTTTCTTCAGCCAAATGAAGTCTCTACAGTCAAGTGTTTTTTTTTTTTT